>BQNB010024455.1:32191-60693 GCA_026074375.1 Tanacetum coccineum | reverse complement strand
GACCTTTGATTACAAAAATCAAGAACATTACCCGTCTTGATCTTTCACCCAGTCTAATAGTCTCCTAACTGCTTCCTACCCTTCAATGCCTTCTTGGTCACTGCCTCACCGCCCAGAGTATATACGCAATTAGCTCTTCTTGTTCATGATAATACCATCAGTGAACCCTTTATAACCTTGATCTTGCCCGACTGCATCTTCACGGTAAAACCCTCTTTTCCAAGAGTGCTTAGAGATATCAAGTTTTTCCTTAATTTCGAAACATACGTGACATTGTCCACACGAAACTTGACCAATCCCTCATCTGTACTTGAACCTTACCTGTCCTTTGTACGCGGCATTCTTTGCCATCACCAAGCAGTATATTATCACCGTCTTACTCTTCAAAATCAACCAAGTAATCTCTCCTGTATGTTATATGGTATGAGCCTCCTGAATCCATAATCCAGTCTAACAGTTCTTCAACATTCATAGACATCATAACATCAACACTATCATACCCATTGTCACACCCCGACAATGGCAGAAACTCAGGAATGTGACATAATGATCAATCATAACACAAGATACAAAATAGAGAAAACTACAATGCAAAAACTTCAAGTGCTATGAAGACCATCAACCTCGAACAACCGCGAGTGATGTCCTAAATCACTATCAAAATCCACAATCTCTTACAATTATTCAAATGCCCTTACAGGGGTCTAAAATCCAAACTTAAACCAAAACTTCCAAATACTAAAGCCAAATAAAATAAACAAGTAAGACTTCACATGAAATTCTACTCGGGATACTTCTAAGTCTGCTAGCACACATCACCAAACTATTCCTCTTTCACTTCACCTGAAAATGATACTAAAAAACGTCAACAATAATGTTGGTAAGCTCGTAGGTTTGACCTTAAACCCAAAAGTTGTGCCAATATTTCAACAGTGGACAACAGTGCTATATGACAATGAATACATGCAAACAACATTAGCATCACCGCTAATTAATAACCATATGTCACTTACGCACCTAAAGGGCCTACCAGCTGGAGCACTAAAATTAGGGCAGGACCACACACAAACCTGGGTAGGCGTACCCATCCGCTCCAATAATCACACAAATACTGGGTAGGCGTACCCATCCGATCCAAACAATCATGAAACACATAATATTCACATAGCAGTCATAAGCACATATTTTGTCCCAAAAATAAAATCACATTTTCGCACAGTTCAAAACACATTTGAGTATCATTTTCCCCTAACGGAAAAACAGTAAAAATGGGGCTACGAGAACTCACCTCAAGCAAGTCTTTAGAAACCAAATCTCAATCATACAAGCAAATGCAACGACGCCCGCATACGACCTAGTCCAGTTAATGTCCCAATTTAATCATCTATTTCCAAAACAATCCTCACGTTTGATGCATAGAGTTTAGACGCGTTGTACAATTACTCATAAAAATTTAGTGGTGTGATGGTTGACGACATATCCCAACAATCATATCAATCCCATTACTCGATAATACATACTTATACTATTTAGAGAAAATAGATAAGTAATATAAGTAAATATTTATAATTAATAATTATAAATATATCTTGATAAGTCTATTGGGTAACCTTAGTCACCTCAAAATAGTCAAATTAGAGTTAAAAATGAAACGTTTACTCAAAGAAAATATATTCGAGAAATTTAGTGAATTTATTAGATAAATAAAATAATATTTTATTATTTAAAATCAAAAATCATGCTTTTAGGAAATTTTCTAAGTATAAACTTTTTACGAAATTTCGATATGACCCGTACGCTCATACAACGTTTTCCAAGGTTTCAAACCTTATTTTCAACACTTTTCATAAATTCGACACTTTTCGACAAAATTCCAAATTTTCAAACTTTAATGTTTACTAAACCGTTTTTCCCAAAATATCGTTCAATATCACTCCGTAAATACATTTTCACTTTCAAAAGTCCGTCAAAACTCTCATAACGACTAAATATCGCTTATTGGGCTTTAAGGCCCAACAAGGGTCCATTAAGCTATTCATAAGTCCAAAATCAAGGTCTATTTACATATATAAGCATATACTCATAAGTAGAAAATAATCCGGACCACAATAAGCCCTCCCATTAAGCCACAACTTAAATAAACTTATTGGGCCGTGAGTCCATAAGCTCTAAGTATATTAAGCTTGAAAATAAGCTAATAAGCTACGTATCGCATTTGGTTACTACCATAAGCCTCAAAATAGTCCACAAACATACGCCATAACACAAAAAATAGTCAAAATCACTTTCCTAGTGATTTTGGGAAATTTTCGTGGCATATAAGCCCAAAATAAGCCAAGAAATAGCTTAAAAATAAGCCCGAATAAGCTATACAATCTACTATCAAAAATAAGCTATCTAGCAACATATATTATTCAACCATCACGACCACAACATCAAAACTACAAAAATACCCTTTTTCTTTTTTATAACCCACGAACCAAACACAACCTTTTTTATTCGTTTCGTTTCCAAAAATCGATTTTCACAATGATCAACTTGTACAACTAACATCTATGCATCAAAACAAACCCAAAAGGACAAACAAAATTTAAATTTGAAAACTTACAAGAAAATCTTCAAAAATGTATATTTCGACACGAACCGGACAACCCAAACGTTGTTTAAATGAATACCCAAACACTCGTATCAACCCGGAATATCATGTTCTTGATCAAAGTTGGAAAATTTATGGTGGTTATGGTGGTGTAGGTGGCGGACATAACAAGCACACACACAAGAGTTTGTGTTTTATTATTTTGAAAAGTGATGAATGAATGAAAAGCTAGTGGAGGGAATATATTTGTGCATCTTTGGGACACATTAGCTAAAATTAAGCCATCTTGTCCCCTTAACCATCCCATGACCGGCTATGGCATCCAAAGGGCCTCGGGTCTTTCTTTTCGTGTCGGGATCACTTAAATACTCGTAAAACTCAACTGTAAAATTTACCCCAAAGTTAATTAGCATTTTTATTCACCTTAAAAATACTTTTCCATTAACCTAGAGTATTCACACGACATATTTACACCTTAAACCCTTTCAAAACTCATCTGGACATTAACGGACGTGTCGGGACTCGTTTTACGGCATTTTTCAAAATTCACGGGGCAAACCACCTAGAATACAATTAACACAATAATACCTTCCAAAATGGATTATTAATCACAATAAACCTCAAAACATCACATATCTCATAAAATCACCACCGACAACACGGTACAAAATCTGAATAAACTGTCAAAAGTCAAATAGTCAAAGGACTATTAATGAAATATTCAGAACACAAAAAGGGCAAAGGTTACATGTTTTGTGAAGACAAGCTAAAAGGCGCATAATTTAGAGCCAAACGAAGATATTTAAAGATTGCTGAAATTTCACCAATACGCCGTATCCAACTAAAGAGATACGGCGTATCTGCGCCAAGACTTCACAAGAAAACGCGTTTAACTAATTCTCAATACGGCGTATCCATGCTGTCTACATACATCGTATCCATGAAGACAACTATTCGAAGATACAATAAATCAAGTAAATTGGGAATGATATCACTGATTGATTTGAACGTAGCGCGCACTCCAAGGAATCCAGCCCAATACGCCGTATCGACCTTGCCAGATACTGCGTATCGAGTCTATTTCAGACACTATAAATAGAAGACTCAAAAACGAGTTTTCAGTGTGCAATATCATATTCCTTATACCATACTCATTAAAGACGAATTTTAGAAGAGAAGATCAGCCACCAAGGTCAAGCATTGATCACGACTCCATAAAAGACATTGTGTAATGGAGGTAGCAAACGAATATTTAATTAAATAATAGGCAGAATATATATAATGATTACAATGTGTAAGTGGATACGAATAAAATGTAAATCCTTAAAAGAAAAGATAGACTATATGTACTTGATAAGAAGACAAACGAAAGCGAAGAACTAACAAGTCGTACCGACGATCAAAGAAGCACATATCGAGAAATTAATACGTATCAAGATTGAAAAGTGAATTTTTGTACCAATAATCAATGTGAATGGAAGAACCAAAGAAAAGTACAAATATCCAAAAGGAGTAGTTGCCAAATGTAAGGAGGTTATATAGAGTATAATGATTTTTATTCGAGTATAATGATTTATGAACAAAGAAGGCTAAAAAAATTAAATATATTTATTACCAAAGGAGAAAAATGACCATCGATCAATGCAACGAAGGAATTACCAAATTAATTTTCATAAGAACAAAACAACAAAAATAACTTAATATGAACAAATTTCGCATAGATAACACAATAATAATCACCAGATTTATAATTGATTTAAGTAGCAAAAATAACAAAACAATCGATCATAACAATAACAAGTATATTAAAAAAATATCCGTACAAACAGTAACGGCCAAAAGAAATGAACATAAAATTTTTTCGATCAATCATAATGACTGTAGAGAGTCATTTGTTCTAACAGATTACAACCTGGAAGACTATAGAGAGTCATCCGTATGATTAACCGATGCAAACGAGAGAACTAATACTAATAGCCGAAAGAAGAACATATCAGAGGAAATATATATATATATATATATAGAGAGAGAGTAGGGATCCAGTGAGAAGTAAATTAAAATAAGAAGTGGTGAGAAGTGACTTAAACCACACATTTGAGATGCAACGGCTTGCATTAGATGCATTTCTATTTATCTAGATGCACCATTTTGAGTTTCGAACGTTAATTTGATGTGTAGATGGTGCAAATTGATTTTCATGATTTTGGCACATGTAGAGGAACAAAAAACAAGAGAAATCATGAAATGCATCTAATATGCGTATATGCATCTAATTAAAAGCTAAAAAACACATTATGATGCATCTAAGATTATAGAGATGCATCTAATTTAAGTCGGTGCATCTCGAATATGCGGTTATAGTTACTTCTTATCCTTCTTATTTTAAGAAAACTTCTCATTTGATCCTAACTATATATATATATATATAATCCGGATCGATTGAGAAGGTTTTTATTTTGAGAAGATTGAGAAGGTTTTCAAAAATGATAGATTTTGTAACTTTGATTCAAGTTTTCAAGCGTAAAACTCATTTTAATGTGATTATAATCCAAAATGTGTAAAAAAAATATTTAATAATATTCGCTAAAGTTTACGAGAGCTCTAGAACGAAGCTCAAAAAAAACGCTCTAAACCTACTTTTTACAAAATTCAACATGTACCAATGATTTTTTTCAAAAAGACAATTCACCAATATAACCTTAAAGTTTTCCTATAGGTTAGCTATTTTAGGCCGAAACCTCAAATTGAAACTCATCAGCTCACTTTTTCAAAAACAATGCTGAATTTTTATACAAAAAAACGCAGTACTGATCTTTGCTAAATATCACCCCTTTTACGCACTTTCAGACCCTAATTCCTTACAGTAGACTAAAAACGTCGTTTCTGACAACTTTCGTGTTTCGGCCGACGGACTAGAAAATGACCAAATTACCCTTTTTCGTTTCCGCGCAACTAAAAATTTTGACAGCTTTTATATAAATTAATTTTTCAACTTTAACTTCAGTTTTGACCCATCGTTTAGCATTTTAAGGCTAAAATTCCTAAGCGTCACACGTAAAACGACATTTTAAAAAACTTTTATGTTTTAGCTGAAGGCTAAAACGGACTAGAAAATGACCAAAACACCAAATTACTTTTCTGCGAAAATTACCATTTAACTAAAAAGTGCATAATTTTAATAAAACATTTTCCAAACTTCGAACAACTCTAAAATCTTCATTTTTAAGAGTTACGACTTGATTTTTATACCAAAAACAATCGTCTCGATAAGTGCTAACATAATTTGAAGCCTAATGTTTACAAAAATATTTTTTACGACACCCAAACACGCACTTCTAATTTTCTGCACTAAATTGTCATATTCAAAACCTATAAAACTGCATCAAACTTCACCAAATTATCATCAATACTTCACAATAACTTCACAAAACCTACTTCCCATCATCTAAACTATTACCAACAATTTTTATTCATCAAAATTAGTCCTACACACATGCATTATGGATTCCACAATAGAGAAAATAAATTATACACATAATATATCAAAGTGATAATGAAAAAGGGTACTAAAACACTTACAATAATAAGTAAATGGCAAGATAAAAATTAAACATGGGACCCTTCTTGGTTCTTTGTGGAGTTCGACCTAAACAAACAACCCAAACACTAACCAATTTTTTTTAACCCTAAATCTTCTCTAAAACACTAGCAAACGCAACCCTAGTCTCGATCTTCACCCAAATTACAATAAAAACCCTAAAATCTCAATCTTTGTCAAAACCCTTGCATGGAGATGTTGTAATTTATAAAATAAGAGGAAAAGATTTATGATGGTAGTGATGTGGTGGTTTCGTGGCTGCCTACACAAAGGAGGAGGAGAAGACCACTTTTATTTTCTTTATCGCTGTGTTTATCTTGGAGCAGAGATGGAGAGAAGAGGGAAAAAAGTGGGTGTCGATATATTCTATGTGTGGCTGTGTTTTGGGTTGGCATATATAAGGCTTATTTTTTTATTTTGTGTATTATTTGTGTGATATTAATGGTGAAAGTATAATTAAAAAGTGAGGTTTAAGCTCCAAGTGCGGTTTTTAGCAAGGTTTGACCAAGACACGAAAGTAAAATTGTTAGAAATACGAAAAAGTATCGGTCACTACTAATATAGTTAGTCGTAGCTCGTAGTAAGTCGAAAGGTTAAGTTAGAAGCTATTCCGGTCTAATAATGTCCATGGAAAGCCTTTATGAGGCCCATGCCTGGCCAATTCCTTTGTTTAAAAGCCCTCCTTAAATTTTCCCTCCACACCAGGAGAGGATGTGGTTGTTCATTTTTCACACACACTTAATATAATATTCTCTTCTTTGTTTCTCTCTCTAAGTGTTCATCCAATCACCTCTTTCTCTCTCTAAAACTCTAAACGAATTCCATACTATATGTGTTAAGATATTCTACAATTGGTATCAAGAGCCATGGGGTGTTTGTGAAGGTTTTGTGTGCGTTTGTTACCTTTGTTTACGCGTTGGTTGGTTAGAACCTTATCACGAGAATTTTATCTTTTGTGGGTGATATAAGATTTTTACTTTCTTTTATTTATCTTTGTTAGGGCTAGAAGTTCATGAAATTTTTGAAAAACCATCAAAAAGTTTCATCTTTTTTTGAGTCATTTTGGTTAGAATAATAAAAGGTTTTGTTCCAAAAATCTTGATTTCAAATTTTTTCGAATGTCAAAAAAAAAAAAATGTTATAGTTTGTATTTTAAGGTGTCTTAATAGTCTCTTGATAGTAAGATGTACAAAGAAAAATCGGGTTAAAACGTCAAAAAAGTGAGGGGTTCCCTTTTATGATTTTTTAGTTTTGAGTTTCGATGGGTATTAGGCGAATTATACGTGTTTTTGGTCAGGCGTCCCGTTAACTTAATGTTTTTTAAATTGGTTTAGTTCCTCTTGCATGGTCATTACTTAATTTTTATCTTATAATGCCTCATTTATATTTTTAGGTTCTATTGTTGAAATAAAGCGAAAGAAATTGCTTTTGTCTTGAGCTTGCGACCTAAGAGTTCTTTGATTTAGATTACCAATAACGTTTTCTAGGGAATGAGTTTGAGATTCTTTAATATTTACAATTTAATTATTTTTTAATGAAATGTCTTCAAGATCATTGCATATGGGTTTTGTTTTACTAACCTCAATAGCTTCTTCTTCGAGTAACTCGTCATCTTCCAATGGTGATGTTTTAGGCGGGGGAGGAGTTTCATCGAAAGTTACATTCAACGACTCTTCAACTTTCATTGTTTGTTTGTTAAGTATTATGTAAGCTTTACTATTTTGCGAATATCCTAGGAAAACACCAACTTGGTGAGGTAATCTTTTGTATTAAGAATAAAGCATTTACTTTCGAATACTCTAAAATAGTTAAGGTTTGGTTTCCCACTTCTTAACAACTCGTATGGAGTTTTTCTTAAAATACGTCTAATGGAAACTCTATTAATTATATAGGTTGACGTATCGACCACATTACACCAATTTTTTTGAGGAATGGATTGTTTATTTAACATGGTTCTACTCATTTCTTGTAGAGTGCGATGTTTTCTTTCTACTACCCCATTAGATTGTGGAGTACGAGGAGCGGAAAATTTGTGAGATATCCCATTTAAATTACAATAGTTTCTGAATTATACTTCATTATCAAATTCCTGACCATGGTCAATTCTAATTGATACAATGGAACATCCTAATTTGTTTTGGATCATTTTGCTAAATATTTCGAATTTTTTGAAAGCTTCTGTTTTATTTGCTAAAAATCTAGTCTATGTGAATCGAGAATAGTCATCTACGATTACTAAGGTATAACGATTCCCTCTATAGCTTCGTATAGCAGAAGGGCCAAACAAATCCATGTGGAGTAGTTCTAAGCATCTAGTTGTTGAAACTATATTTTTAGCTTTGTGACTTGCATGAGCTTGCTTTTCAATTTTGCAAGCATCACAAAAATATCGGTCGTATTTAAGTTTTGGTAGATTTCTAACTAATTCTTTAGATGCTAATGATTGAATTAGTTGCATATTAGCGTGACCTAATCTCCTATGACATAGTGTGGAGTTTTCGTCTAATGTTGCAAGGCATATTTTGTCTTCTGATTTATTTCCTAGTTTCATTACATATATTCCTCCTTCCTAATTCCTTTACCTATAACCTTTTCGTCTTTGATTATTTCGCTATCGTGTTCGGTAAATATTACTTTGCATTTATTATCACATATTTGACCTACACTAAGCAAGTTATATGTTAAGTTATCTACGTGCTCAACATTTTCAATTATTAGGGAGTCTTGAGAAATCATACCTTTGCCTATGATTTTACCGCGCAAGTTGCTCTCAAAAATTACGTTTCCTCCGTTGTACGCTTTGTATGAAGAAAACAACTTTTGATTACCGGTCATGTGTTTTGAGCATCCACTATCTTTAATCCACTCATCGGGTTCCAAGTTTATTCCTAAGCATATTTCATCGGGCGCTTGAGCTACAAGACAAGTTTCATCTTTAGTCTTTTCTACTTCATCTTCTCCATTGTCTCTCCATGCTCCTCCAATGAATGCTCTTGATCGTTGGTTCTTTGGCGGCTTTGAAGCATTCTCCAATGAAGGGTGAATTGGTCACCACATCTATAACATTTTCATTACACTTTACCATAACCATTATTTCTATCTTCTTGGAATGTTTTTCTATCGCCTCGTGGTTGTCTTACAAATCTTCCCCGTCTTTTGAAGAAATTCTTGGATTCCTACGCCATAGCATATCTTCGTCTTCACTATCGGAGCATGAGCTATCTTCATCACTTACTTCCTTTTTTCACCTTTAATGCAAGAGATCTACTTTGTTCTTTCTTGCCTTTGACCGTTTCAAAATCTTTCTTTATTACTTCTTCATAAACTTTTAAGTTTCCATATAGTTCGTCAAGTGGTAAGGTTGTTAGATTCTTTGATTCTTCAAACGTCGTGACTTTCGCGCAATTCTTGCTAGAAAAACCTTCATCAAGTGCTTTTAGACTAGTAATAATAGTGTTAAATTAAGCAAATGCATTATCTATTGACTCCTCTCCAGAATCAATTAATTGTTAGTATTGTTTCAACAAGAAAGATCTATTTTTTGTTAGCTTTGCCTTGAATTATTACCTTGAAGAGTGATTAATAAAGTACCCAATTTCTTTTGCGTTTGACACATAAATTTTTTTTGTATTCTTTACGTGGCAAGCATTATAAATTACCATTTAGCTTCAATATTTTTTAAAAAGTTTCTTTTAAGATCATCTTTTTATAGTTATAGAAAAGGTACAACTTCATCCTTTTTAGTTTCGTGGATTTTTTGAAAAGAGGAAATCTCACCATCGTAAAAACATGCCAACAGAATTCTAGAACTGTTTGACTTCACATAAGTTTCGAATATATTTTTCCAATAAATAAATCCATCACTTTCAAATAGTGGTGGTCTTTGCATAGATTGCCCTTCTAAATATTTTTCCGATTCCATAGATCGATTCCAGTTTTAAAATACAATTTATTTTAAAAATATTGTTTGACGTGGCTCTTGATACCAATTGTAGAAAACTAGAAGGGGGTTGAATAGTTTACCGCTTTTTAATTTAAGGTTTTAAAGTGTTTGTAAAAATTCTAGATTCGACTTTATGTGAATTCAATACTTGCACAATATGAACAATATACTTATCTAAACAATTAATAAGATAGTATGAGAAAATAATGTAAGACAAGAGATAAGAGTAAGAACAATCAAACCACAACGCGAGGATTTATAGTGGTTCGGCAACGAAGCACCTCTTCTCCCTACTCCACTCCTCGAGCACCTAACTCGAGAGTTTTCTTCACTATGTCAACAAGCTCCCTTATGGCGGAGAAAACCTTACACAACTTTCACTTATCTTGATTTCCGACACTAAGCTAGATGTCGAGTTCTAATCTTAGCTATAACCAATCTACCACAACTTCACAACTTCACTACACAACTTTGCTTCACGACTTGATCACGACTACAAAACTTCTTCACACCTTAGTTTTCTTCACACCACTACTTCACTAAGCCACTATTATAATCACACATAACTAACACTACTAGGAAATATCACCAAGATCTAACTATATTTACAACAATCACCAAGATCTAACAACTACACAACTTTACAAGATTTATAAATGATTTACAAGTTATGATATGGATGCAATAAGATTGCAACAACACACAAAGGTGTAATACTTCTTCACTTGATGATGGAAGTATTCTTCTCTTGCACTTGAGGAATTGAGCTTGGATCACTTGGAAACAAAGCTTTATGATTAAATGATCAAATGATTTTAATGAGATGCGTGGGTTGTTTTTTATCAAAAAGAATGAGTGCAAAAGGTGAGAAAATAGTGGGGAATAGTCCAGTATTTATAGGACATTATGGAGGAGCGTCTACCTATGGGCGGTCCCCTTAAAGATAAGGGGGCCGCCCGTGTATTTAAGGGGCCCGCCCTAGACTGGGCGCTCCTCAGTTTGTCCTTTTGTGTAGGGAGAATTTTATAGGAACTTTCTAGCCGTTTTAAGTCCGACAATTTAAATTTCAAAATGTTTATTTTGAATAAAACATTTCTTTTAATTGTAGAAAATGTTTTGTAATGTTTATAAAAATGTTTACAACATTTTATAAAAGTGTGATGTTAAATAAAAATTTCCTTTGATCATAAAATGCATTAAACATTTATTTATTCATACCTTTAAGTGATATAATTTTCGAAATGAAAATTTACTACTAATTACTTTTTTACGTTTAATTTTACATTGAACGTTTTTATATTTTGTGATTATCAAAACGTAAAGATGTGAAAAATATAAATAATGTTTTTAAGCATTATTTCTATCAACAAATAATTCCGTATCAACTTTGAGAAGATAATTGTACTCTCTGAATTCTGTGCACAACGGTGTTTCGTAGTCGAATAAGTTGGTTTCTACCCTAAAGATTTCAGCAATTTCGTGTTCATCATTATTATTACCTTCCTCATCATCATATGGTTAGCAAATTTCGAGGCCAACCATTTTTCAAACATAGTGTTAGTCGTATCCTTCTTCGCTTCAGTCCCCATAATATTACAAGTACGAGAAGGCGGGTAATATTTCCCAACAAATTTCTTAGTCAAATCCACCCAAGTAGTAATTGAGCCTTTAAATTCATCAAACCATTTACTTGCGTTTCCAACTAACGAGATTGACAAAACAGCAAGCCTAAGTAGTTTATAATTTACATTGGGCAAGTCAATAGGGTCAACAGTTTTATGGAAGTATTCGATATGTTCGACCGCGTCTTCTCCATTAATTCCACTGAAGGCATTATCGCATAAATCATCAAGGAATTTTCCTTTTAGTTCATAAGCAGCTTTACCATTAATAGTAATACTTGTGATCCCTGAATAATAATTTGCTAGGTCTTTAGTCACGAATTCTTCCATAGTTGTATTCGTCTTAATTTCGGCCATTACTTCTTCAGTATATTCACTCTGATTAGTACAATCTGTAACAAAGGTAAAAATATCAGCAGGATTTGCTCGGAAGAAAGGTAATACAGAAAATTAAGCACGGAAATCAAATATGAAGAATATGTTTCTGCTGTTATATCGGTTGATCGGTGCGCCGTATTCAATTAATTTGAATACGCCGTATCAATCCGTTGAAGAGAATACGCTGTATTGGTTAAGAAAGTAATTATAAACACGGGGGAATCAAATAGAAGAATATGTTTTCTCGTGCGTGTTTAGATCAGTTGACATCGGGGTGCGCCGTGTATTCAAGTAATTTGAAGTACGTCTGTATCAAGTCCTTGAAGATGAATACGCTGTATTAGGTTAAGAAAGTAGACTAACGGCCGTATTCAATTAAAGTGAATACGCCGTATCATATTATCGAATCCTAAGACTAGTGTATAGAAACATATATAAAAGAAACAAATACATAAGCAAACAAGTAATAAACAAATAGTAGCAGACTTAGTTAACAGCCTAAAATAAATTTGAACACTACTTCTAGTGGGGTTTAAGTTAATCGTATAGATATAAAAACGCAAAATAGTTAAATAACAATAAAGGATTAAACAACGTCACCACCCGGGAACGGCGGCCAAAAACTTGATGTTGTGCGTCGCGTAGGTTGTATGAGAATATTTTAGAGTTATCAAGTTTGATTAACATTTATATTTTGGGCGCACAGACTTACTCACCTAAAAAAAAAAAAACAAACACTTTAACGGCAGTGTAACCACGATCAATGTAGGCCTTTGTTAGTAAGATAGGGTGTCGATCACAAAGAGCGAAAAGCGTTAATCTATATGTCTATCAAAATTTGGTTAACTAAACTAGGTTAATTAACTATGATTTAATATCCTTAATCTAATTTAAACCTATGATAATCCTAATTCTAACTGATAAGGGGGGTTTTCCAGTCTGAGAGACTGGCAGAATAGGTTTGGTGTGTCTTAAATACAATTTAAAACACAATAACACACGTAAAGCAATAAATCAAAATATAGAAGAGCGATCAAGCAAATATAAGAAAACTTATTTAACCATGATTAATCTAATTAAAACGCAGGTTTGTTTATTTTAGTGCAATGAGTGCTTATCTTGAGGCGGCATATCATTCCAAGATTTAGGAGGTACTTCTTCCTAAAACCTAGACACGTAGAATTCTTTCACAATTAAACGCATCCGCATAAAGCATCCTATTTGCTTATTATAATCTATCTTAAGAGATTAATAATGGTGATCTTATTAAACCATAGCTCATGGAGACTTTACCCACTTACTGCTTAATGGCTCTTTATATACTAGTAGTTCACTGTCCGAGTCTTTACCAAAGGAATCAGTACGTTATTTGTTGATCCTAGGTCACCTGCTAGTCCAACTTGTTCACATAAACCAATGGTAAAGATATGTCAATATTTGTTATCCTATTACTCTAGATATATAAATTGCGGATATGGAGAGCCATCCCGACATCTAGCTAGAGAGATATTTTGCATTCCTAGATGCAGTTGAATGATTGGTCGCATACTTAAGCACATAAACAAGTATGAATTAATAAACATAATCAACAACCAACAATAAATTAAGCAATCGATATAAACAAACCAAACATTTAAATCTTCATAATCATGGCTAATACCCAAGGGTATTAGCCCTTAACCATTGTAATTAATACAAGAATAATAATTCAACCAAGGTAAACTAACCGAGTTAAACGAATGATACCAAAAATAAAACGATTATAAGAGTATATGGATTACAAGGCGTTTCCTATGAAATTAGTTGCTTTGCTTGACCTCTTCTGCTCCCCTTATCTTTTGAAAATCGACTTTTGTGGTTAGGGTATCAAAAATATGATCAAGCACACCTAAAACTCGTTTTTAGGTTTTCTATTTATACTGTCTGGAATTTGGTCGATACGCAGTATTGATTGAGATCAATATGGCGTATTGGGAGTTTCTTGGAGTAGGGACCACGTTCAATATCTTCCAGAATATTTAATTGTTATATCTTGGATATGGCGTATAGAAGTCTTCTAGATACGGCGTATAGGTCTTCGTGGTTTCTTGTGAAGTGCAGACACAAATACGCCGTATCTTCCTTGATGGATATGGCGTATTGGATGTCAGAACAATATTCTTCAAATTTCTTCGTTTAAGCTCTAGAATGCGTGCCTTTTAGCCAATCTTCATAAAGCACTCCATAATTACTGCAATTCTCAAATATAAACGATTAAGTATCAATTCTTGCAATAATTATATAAATTGGGTAATTTACATGGGATAAATAATGCTATAAAAGTGACGTTATTTGCTGTCATTAGAGTTTAACCTCTTATTTAGGCCTGGAATGTACCTAACATCCTTCAGAGTCCAACTTGTACCAAAAGAAGTTTTTAGGACAACATCCCCAACGCCTGCAATGTCTAGAGTCTTGTCATCTGCTAAACGAACCTTACCGGAGCGTAGTTTGAACCTTTCTAACTCTTATTTGTAATAGGTAGCATGGAACGATGCACCTGAATCCATAATACGATCATCAATCGTATTCTCAACGCAACATACCAATGCGTCATCATAATCTCTAACTGCCATGTGAACCTCCTTAAGTCCATATCCTTCGAGACTATAGGCTTCGGATACTAATTTTGAAAGTGGCCCCTCTAGTTGCAATTCCAACACGTGATATCCTGCTTGTTCTTAGACTGGCCTCTCTTTTTGGATTTCGATCTACCTCTGTTTTGCCTTATGTCTTGCTTTATGCCCCTGCCTTTGTGTTCTGCACTTAACAAAGAGTTTGAGTACTCTCCGAATGTCTTCCTACGGATATCTTCCCCAAGAATTAAAACACGAATGTTATCGAACTTCACTTAGTAGTTCCGGCTGAACCACTAACTGCTGTAACAGTGCCTGACCAGTTCTCGGGCAACGAAGAGAGTAACAATAGAGCTTGTACTTCATCATCGAATTTAATATCAACCGACATCAACCTTGATAGGATTGAATTAAACTCGTTTACATGATCTGCAACGGAGGTTCCTTCCTTCATCTTCGTATTCACCAATTGTCGAATAAGAATCACCTTATTTGGCGCATTAGGTTTCTCGTACATATTAGACAAAGCCTTAAACAAGTCGTATGTAGTCTTCTCATTTACAATGTTATAGGATACATTCTTCGCCAATGATAACCTGACCACACCCAGAGCCTGCCAATCTAGCAGGGTCTAATCTTCAACCTTCATGCCTGTAGGTTTGGCTTCTGCCAAAGGCTCGTGAATCTTCTTCTGATACAGATAGTCTTTGATTTGCATCTTTCAGAACCCGAAATCGTGACCATCAAACTTGTCGATCTTTATCTTACCTTCTTCTGTCATTGTTTATCATAGCCTGGCTCTGATACCACTTTGTTAGGGTATATAGCACCTGCACATACCGCTTGAACAAACAAAGAATACAAACAACGCTTGCGGAAAGTAAAGAACACGAGATATAACATGGAATCTACGACTTAGGTAGTCGTAGTAGTCCACGGGGTCAAACCTGAGAGATTTTATTATTGTGGTACACACACACGAGATACTGTTTATAATTACAATAATGGGGTAATTATAAGTTTGAAGCCCTAAACCTGACTTATTCCCTAAGATTGCACTTAAAGCCCAACTAACCAAAATAAGGGCCGGCTTCATCTTCAAGAAATATCTGCCCATCAGGGAAGGGAGCCTAAATCAGTCTTCACAACTCAACAATAATTGTTCTTTAGATTGATAACCCCTTGTGGGCTTATATGTTGGCATGATGGTCTCATTAAACGAATCCTAACAACTGTATCAGAGCTACGTATGAGCGCGAGTGTGTGCGCAGGTGGCGCAACCCCAAGTTAACCGTATCCAACGATAGCACCAGGCGAGCAGATTCACAGCGTTCAGATAAAGTGGGAGGTTATGTCACCGCGACTCTAAAACAGTTGCGTGAGGATGTCTGTTAGAGCGGGCAGGTAGCCCGGCTGTAGAACATGTTGCGTCAAATATCGTTGGAGGAGAGACCCATAGTAGTATTGGGTTTGAGGGGAGGATTGTTGGTGCAAACCCAATTCCACATCAGTAAAATAAGTAAATAAATTCCTGCATATAAGCTTGATGGGCTACGCCTTCTATCACCAATTGATTTTAGATTGATAACCCATGCGGGCTTATATGAATGCCAAGGTAATAAGTAGCGATTTCTAACAGGATTAAGGAGCTGCTCCTCCCTGATGTGACTATGAATGCGAAGGTGATCATCGTCTGATTAAGACTGATAAAGAAAACACCCAATACTGTCTTTGTCTAAAAAAACACTAAGGGTGCGTTTGGTATGCAGGAATGGCAATCAAGGAATGAATTTTCATTCCAATCATGATGTTTGTTTAAAATCTTTTGACTTTGAAAATGGAAATGATATACAAAAACTTGCCATACTTGAAAGTTACTATATGAACAGGATATGAAACTTTCATTCCCGGACCCACCTTTCACCTCTATATTAGTAACATCATAATATCTATTTCCGAATATGATAATCAAACCAAACAACAATATTGGATTTGATTACTTGACTCATATTTATTTCCATTCCACCTTATACCGAAACTCATACCGATTGTGATTCATGAGAGCAAACCAAACGGACCCTAAATAAAAGATCAATAAATTATGTGAATAATTGGTTAATTTGACAAAAACCAATTATTATCTCAAAAGTAAGTATCCACTTTTCCATTTTGAAAGAGCAATATACTTGAAAAGGATCAATAAAAAGATTACTGTACTTTCATCGCATACACTAACAATAAAGAAAATCTGATTGCACTTAAACAAGTTACTACAAAAGTGACCCCACATGATTAATCTACTCACCCGCGAATATCTCCTCTTTTTTCAGCCGTCCGATCGAAAACGACCTCCATCTGACAACACCCCTCTAGAAACCGAGTAAGAAAAACCACTTTCACACTCCTCATACAAAAAACACACTCACTAGAAGAAAAAAAAACACTATTTTTTCGGTGCAATAGTCTTTGGTTTTTGAAGAAGTAGTAAAAAAAAAGTCAAATATTTTTGGTCTAGGGAAAATAATACAGTAGTTGGTGAGGTTTTAAGAAGAACAAGAACAATAATCTTTGTCTTGGTGTCCTCCACCAACAACCGACACCACATTGTGTTCTTCACTTTTCTCATTATTTCTGGTAACTGTTTAATATTATAACTAAGTTTTTTTTTGTTCTTGCTCTTGTGTTGTTTGATAGTTTGGAAATAAGCAGAGGAAAAATGAAGAGTCTTTCCTAATGTTTTTTTAGGATTTTTGCTATAAATTAACTTGTGGTCATTTTTAAAATTTATTTTATGTTTGAGCTAAATAAACATGGTTTCATGTTGTTTTGCTCATTTTGTAATGTGATAAAGTTAACAATTTTTTTTATTTATAAAATAAAGGTTTCTGTATATAAATTTTACACTTTTATATACTCCGTAACATTTTGATATAAAAGATGGGGTTTTGACCAGGTTGGTACACAAAGATATCTTTTCATTTATTGAAAAATTGACACTTCTTCATTGTGATTTTTGTGTACTTTTTTTAAATATTTTATTTTTACTTTCTGGTCTTAACTAGTAGGTTTTGTTCAAGAAAAAATAAGGTTTGATAGGAGTACATGCTTAAATCACAACTTTAGAGAAAAGAAGAGAAAGTTTTCTACTTTTTAAGGGTTTTTCCTAAATAAACTTATTGCATTAATTGATTTTTATTTAATTATTTGAGCTAAAAAGAGATGGTTCTTGTGTATTCTGCTGCTCATTTTGTAATGTGGTAAAAATAATAAAAATTTGCATTTTTGTATTTAAAGTTACACCTTTTTAACATAAAAGTTATTATTTTTGTCCGCTTAAGGTTTGATCACAAATATTTGCTAAAGAAAGAAGTTAAAAATTTCAACTTTTTATTTTATGTTTTTATGGTCAAAGAAACACTTTTTATGGGTGTTTCTTGCTTTTGAAGGTGAATATTAGTCTACTTTAGTGTGTATACTTATGCTTGTAGATTCAGGTTCTACTTTATTGTATATGCTTGTTGAATCATTCAGATAGTTTTTCTTTTTGTTAATCATGGTGTATAGTGTAACAAAAAGGTGAACTGAAACTAGCATGTGCTCAAAGCTAGCATCTTCATTTATTCTTCACTTAATTGCTTTTATTTTCCTTGTTATCCCTGTCCCTATCAGAGGTACAATAATCAAAAAAATTCTTTATAATTTGTTATGGTATCATGGAATCTTTATTTATGGGTCATTTGTGATGCACATTTATTTTATCATCTTATCTTAGGACCACCAGATCTCATTTTCAGCCCGCCTTGTATTTGTTGGTGTCTAGTCTAGCCGTCCAAGGTGACTAGGTTGTCTCCAAGCTGTAAGTCAGCATTTTTAAAAGTTAGAATAGCTTATGGATACAACTTATTGAAGCTCTTTTGGCTTGTCAAAAGTTGTATGTGTACTTCACGTGTCTAGTGTTTAGGATCGATGTGTGGGCCAGTTGGGTATTTATGGTCGAACGTAATGCACTTAAATTAAATGTATTGTACATGTCCATGAAAATATTTGGATGTTTTTTTTTTCATGTAATTTTATAGTGGCTAACAATGTGGTTTTTCCTCTGTAGTAAAATTGTTGTCTATTTACCTGTCTCTAATTTTAGCTTCCAGATTTGTTGAAACAACGAAGTAAATTCCATAGTAACTTTCACATTCTAGTATTTTGAAGCTAGAATATTTTAGTACTGCGAGTGGATAAAGGGGACCATTAGTTTTCTTGGTGGTTTCTATTTAAGATTTTGCTCATGGATTGTTCTTCGAATCAGTTCTGCTGACGAGTGCAAACCTGAAAGGTCCAATGTACAAAATAAAAGATCCAGAACGAATCTGTAGAGCTGTTATACGCTAATAATTATCCATATTTTTTACTCTTTATAGGACGTCAATCATATGTTCTGAATTAAATCTTGTAGTTGGTATGAGAAAAATCTTCTTGCTTTGACTTATAGTGTTCTTCAATTGAGGATGCTGATGTCTGTCCTGTTCACTTTTTATCTGGCATTCTTTCTTTGATATATGTATTATACAAATGACAAGATAAGGATCATCTTTGCAGTTATAGATGTATTCCAGTTGTCTCCGTTTCTTGTAACACTTATTGTGCGGATAGGTTGTTGATCCTAATACAGACTGCATAACTTAGTTTTCCTGATATCATAAGAATCTGATTTAGATGTGGCATTTGGGCAGGTTGGATGTGTTGCTCAACGAGTCAAAATGGATAGTTGTGATTTAGGACAACCATTTCAGTTCATTTCACAAATCTTTCCTTAGATAGGCTCTCTGTAAGATGTAATTCAGCATCTTAGAAAATCTGGAATACCTATGGATATAGCCTATTGGGCCGTATTAGTAATTCATCTTTCTCAATGTCTAGGATCAGCTTTTTCGGGTACCCCAAATGGTCAAACCTAATGCACAGAAGTATGTTATGATGTCCATGTAAATTGCAACTTTGAGATATAGTAGAAAACATTTGGATGCTTGTTTCATGGATTTTTTACTGGCTAACGACATGTTTTTTTCTCTTAAATAAGTTTGGTGCCTTTTGACCGGTTCATTGGTTCCCCTGAATCATAAGTAATCTTAAAACTGAGATTATAATCTTCATTAAGTTCTCACATTTTTGGATGTTGAAGATAATTTTTTTCTGTACTGTAAGTAGGTATGGGGAACCAGCAAATTACTTGCTGGTTTCTATATAAAATTTTGTTCAAAGAAGAATGGTGGAACTGATCCTGCTGACAATGTCAAATCTGAAAGGTTCTATGTACGAAAATATAAAATCCAAAAGAAACCTGTATAGCTGTTTCACACAAAAAATCTTGAAGGTCTTTGCTATTTATAGGAAGTCAATCATATGTTTTGAATGAATCTTGTAGTTGGTATGAAAACAATCTTATTTGCTTTGACTATTTGTATTATTCTCTTAGGACGATGATACATTTTATTATTTATTTATTTTCTTTATGGTTTTCTTCATATAAATGGATCTTGTCTTTCTTTGATGCACATACTCTTGAATTTCTAAGATAAGGATTCTAGTAGATGGTTCAGGTTGACACAAAACTTCTTATGTCCGATTTTTTATATTACCAACAAGTAGTGACTCAAAGTTTGAAGAAAACAAGCATTATTTCATATTTGAGTAGCATGGGTCAGTATTATCTTTTGCATTACAGTACATGGATTGATTTAGCTTCTTTTTTAGTTGACCACCTCCAATGTGAATGTCTATGCAGAGCTTTTTCAACTGCTTTTTTTTTTGGCATGTAAAACTCTCTAGAAATATGGATTTGTTCTGATTAGTAATGTTTCTGACTTCAATCATCATTGCTGTTTTCAGAAGAAATATCCCTCTCGTCATCAAAAGGTGAAAAGAACAGATAATTGGGCCAAGAATGTAGCTGAAATCAAGTCAGTTTATAAGTGAACTTTTGTTGAGATACAGCTGAAAGACGCAAAAATGGGTGATCTGACATCAAACCGTGTCACATTGAGAAACAAGTTTGAATTGGAAAAGTTCCGTTCCAAAGTTGTAAAGAGTCTGCCTGACATGGAAGCATCACCTTCATCCTGTAGCCCAAAGCAAAAGGCAATGGATATGGATGAGATTGTCAAACACATGAAGCATTTGCCAAGTTATCTCGAGAAGGGAAAACCGATTTCAGATCGAGCTTTGAGTTTTGGAGTCATTGAGTGGGGGCGCTTGGAGAAATGGCAAAATAAACAACATCATCATCATCATCAGGGGCGTGTTAGAAGTAATAAATGTTCACCATCTAGCAGCAATTCTTCTTCGTTGTTTTCGACTGATGGATCGTCTCCTCGGTCTAGCAGAGATCAAAGTTGCTCCCCTGCTCGTCAGAAAGTTCATCGGGTAAGTCTGCAATCTCATTTTGAAGCGTCTCCTAAAGAAGATTTAAGCCCACCCATTAGATTGTGTTTAGAAAATGTTGAAAAGGCTCGTTATTATAAAAATCCTCTAAAACAATCTGAGTCGTTTTTTTTGGGAAATGGCTACACACCACCATCATGTCCAAAGGGGAAGTTTACGGTCCGAGACGAGTCTCCAGATCCATCGTATAGAACCTGCAATGATGATCAACCGGTGCTCTTTTTAGCTAGAAGTGGTCCAGGAACTATACAAACAAATGGTAGAAGTCCATCTCGAGACAAGACTCCAGAAAGGAAAAGACCATCCGGGTCTTATAAAAGTTCAGATAATAAAACGAGCAATATTCCAGTAAATAAACCAAGAAGTACATCCCCTCTTCGTCGTTTTAGCTTTAGCCTTATCACGAGTTCTAAGTCTGCAGCTCCTACATCAGAAAGACCAGAGTCTCCAACTTCTCAAAAATCAACAGATGGTAAACGGGGTCATACAAGTCCTTTAAGAAGGTTGTTGGACCCAATTTTCCCATCAAAGGCGCATCAAAATGCTGAGATGGGCCATGAAGAATCAAGAACAAAAGCAAAAGTGAAACTGGACTTCGGAAACTCAAATGAAATTAGGAAAGATGACGATACATCAAGGAAACAAGCTCTTTTCCAGACAACCGTTAAGAACGACCGACTTTTGTTCACGTTTGCAGTTGAAAACAACAAAGACATACTTGCAGCCACTGTGACAAGTTTAGCTTCTTCAGGAAAAGATAAGAACTTGCTCTATACATTCTTCACTGTCCAGGAGGTGAAGAAAAAGAGCATCAGTTGGTTATCTCAGGGCAACAAAAGCAAAGATCACGGTTATGTCCCTAACGTAACAGCTCAAATGAAGGTCTCAAATTCTCATTGTGACACTCGGGAGTTTGTTATATTTTCTGTGGATCCAAATGTCCAGCCACAGGAAGAACTGGAAGCCATTGTTGTCAAGTTTTCTCGTAAGTCAAACGGGGCAAATAATCAAGAAAGGTTTAGCACAACGGTAATTCTACCCGGTGGCAGTCATGGTGTACCAAGTAAAGGAGTACCTTCACCATTGATCGATCGATGGAGATCTGGAGGGGTATGTGACTGTGGAGGCTGGGATGAGGGCTGCAGGTTAAGGACTCTTACAAACCACACGCAGTCTAGTGGATCAAGTTCAGACAGAGTTCACATCACTGGCCGCCAGTTTGATCTTTTCGTTCAGGTATGATATTATTCATTCATAACCATTCAATATGTTTCACCCATATAAATTAGTATGTTTGTATCTGACTGTTGGTGTGTGTCAAGTAATAAGTATGCTAGAAATTGCCAATAAATACACGGGGGCCCATTTCTTTGAAGACGTAAAACTTCTTTCCATCTATTAAGTAGTAATTGCATAAATAGTAGACTCTTCACAATGTTGGTCCATGTTTGTTTAAGGCAACTATCTTTGTGTTCACCCATCAAAATTTTCAAACATCCGCTTCATAGCAGTCAATATAAGTTACATATCAAAATTCTGATATGTTAATCCTTTGAAAGTGCTGACTTTTTTTAATGTGGTGAAAATTGACAAAATAATAGATTGTGCATCTACCTGTACGGTTTACGTTAAATCAAAATTTTTCTTTGGTGAGCATTTTTGGGTGTTTATGGGTGGAAACAAAGGTGGTAATCTGTAAAAGAATTAGAACCATATTTGAGTACAATTACCCTTGTTTTTTTTATTGCTCCATAACAACTAAGTATGCTATTTGCTTTTAAAATGTACTTTTAAGTTCTGAATGCATAATAATTGCTATTGTAGATGTAAACAAATTATTAATAGCATATGAACATGTTTTATTGTTTTGCTTCATCTAGTATTTTGTGCATGTGATTATCAGTTACAAGTTACAATGATCAAAAAGCGGTTTCGTGGAACCACCTCTATTTTACCTTCTACATATACATAGATGACATATTATTTTCTACATAACTTATGGGCAGGGAGAAAATAAAAACAAGAGACCAGTTTTCAACCTATCACCATTAAAGGAAGGCATATTTTCAGCTGATTACAATTCATCCTTGTCTCCTCTGCAAGCATTCGCAATATGTATGTCAGTTGTGGAATCCCGAAAGACATCTCAACATACAGAAGTCAGAACACATGCTCACGATGGAACCGTCCCAAAAATTTATACCCCAATTCCGCGTATTAAGAAAAGCACAACTGGTAAGGTCGCCTCTTTGTAATATGATGGTCAATGGTTTGACTCGTGGCTTTAACAAGTCTAGCAACAAAGTACAAAGCCAAGAAGCCTTTGTGCATATCGTCTTTGTTTTGTTATTTAGATAGTAGTTTCATCGTTCCCATCATTGGCTTATCTTGATGATTGATTATGTAATTATGCATGTAATAGAGTGAGGTTGAAACTGAAGGTTTACTCAACATCTTGCCTGTTGCATAATATCTTTTGATATCCTTGTTTAAATAGATCATATATAAATATCATGATCAAGCTTTACTGATGTGCATTCCTCGTTCCTGATTTTGTCACAACATTCCTTGCTATAAACAGTAGTACTGTGTATTACAAGTTACTGTATTTATCTTTTTTTTAGAACGGCAAAATTTTCACACATATACCTCCTATCTCACAATATATCTCACAAATGCTTTCAGCGAGGCTTGAACTCACAACCTCTAGGTTGATGGGGAACACACATACCACTACCATCCTTTGAAGGCTTGAAACCGTGGTGGAAATGCCCTTCTATGTTGATGATGGAAGAAGTGTTTTCTCATAAACATGTTATAGGAACTGAAATTCCTCAATAACATACCCACACCACTTCCATCAACAAAAGGTGTGAATTGGCGGAAACACTCTGATCACGGGTGCGTTTTGGCACCAACCATGTTCCCCGATCTCGGGTGCATTTTGGCACCAACCATTCTCCACCCCAAAGGGAATAGCTTCGGCAACTCTCCTGACCTTTTACTCACAAAATCTCTCCGGTGAGCCCATGGGTTTTTCGAAGGTGGGTACCAACTGAGCTAAAGCTATTTGTCGAGTGTTGTTGATTTGGTGAAATGAATTTTCTTTAAAGTATCGTTTTGATACGTAAACTACTAAAAATATCATTAAATTTAACAAGTAATCATTGTGGGGGTGTTTGGGATTGCTTATTAAAAAAATAGATTATTAAGATAATCACTATTTGCAAAACAAGATTTTGAAACATAGAGTTTAAATTTAATTATGTTGTTTAATGTCACAATAATCAAATAATTAGTTTTTTAATTGTTTGACAAATCAAATTACCTTTAACTAAACATGTAAAATGACCAATATGGACATTTTTTTTAAGTTATTTAAATAAAACATGCAAGATTTTATATTTTTATAACCCACAAGTACTGAAGACCCGCGCTCGCTGCGGCGGGTCAAGTTTATCGGGCCGAATTTATAAATAACGTAAAAATGAGGGTAGTTTCCGTAGTTTGATACATAGTTCGAGGGGCTATTATGTAAATTCAAACAGGCCAAGCTATTTTATGGGCCGGGTTTTTTTAGCTGTGTTTGGGCCGGGTTAGGCTAATGGGCAAAATGGACTAATGGGCTAAATGGACTAATTGGGCTAGTATTAAAATAATATTTTTTGATCAGAAAAATGAGAGAACATTATCTTTAGTATAAGTATAAATGACAGTGTATTAATGTATTATTTTGATTGATTAAAACGATGTACTTTCATGAGAACAAACAACTATTTAGGAGTGTTCATTGTTTGGGTAATACCCGATTAAACCGAAAATCGAAACCGAAATGAACTAAGAAAACCGAATCAAACTTACAACCGAACTAAATTTGTCAAAACCGAACTGAACCGAATTAAATATTCAGTTCTCGATTTAGATACGATTTTTGCAAAATGAAAACCGAACCGATTAACAACCCCACAAGGCCACAACTACTGACTTAAAAATTTATCAAAGGTTATTGGGCTTCTTAGAAAACTTTCGTAATCATAACTTAATCAATTGGGCTTCAAAGACATACCTAAATTGGAGGTGAACATTTCGAGTTTTTTTAAAAACCGGTTCGAATTTTTAACCGAACCGGTTTTAGTCAACCAGTCAAAAAACCGGTTTTGACTAAAACCGGTTCGGTTATAAACCGGTTTTTTCATATAAAAAATGCAAAATCGGTTCGGTTAGTCAACCGGTTTAACCGATTTTTATGCAACCGATTCGGTTAAAAACCGGTTTTAACCGGTTTACAACCCGGTCCGGTCGATTTTTTTAAAACCGGTTACAAACCGCCGGTTCGGTTTGAGGGAAACCGGTTTAAAAAAAACCGGTTTCGGTTTTTTTTTTCCCGGTTCGGTTCATGAACCGGTTTTTTTGGACACCTCTACCTAAAATATCTATTATGTAAGAACACTTTTGGGCTTCCCTCCCACTTTTTATATCGCCACCGGGCCTCCCAAGTCCTCAACGACAAGAGCAAACGGATTTTTGTTTGTTTGTTTGTTTGTATTTGCTCTTGTTTTGTTATTCACAAATATTTTGCTTTGTAAACAATCAACAAAAACTCAATAGAGGGTTGCAATAAGGGCACAGTATACACATGTTTCGCGGGGTAATTAAGTGGGTGTTTGGCATTGCGGTATGTAGTGGATTATTAGATTATTGCGATTCGATAACGTGAAAAATTTATTTTTAGTGTTTGGCAAATAAAATTACATAAGTGATTATTCACGTTTTGGAGATCTTAAAATGGAGTTTTGGAAAAGCAGCAAGAGGGTTGCTTTTATAAAACGTGGTTTCTATCAAAGTGCAAAATTACACATTTATTACCCTTACAAAAATATCAATGGTTACGTGTCACTTTGCCAGCTCTCATGTTTGATAAAAAGAGTGGCTTTAATTGTCATTTTACAATTTTAAATAATAAATTATTTGATTTGCCAAACACTCCGAAAAGTGATTATCTGATTATTGCGATATCAAACATCATAATCAAACTCAAACACTATATTTCAAAACCATGTTTTACAACAGCTGATTATTTGATTATTCATTTTCAAAACGCATAATCTATTTTTAATAAGCAATCCCAAACACCCTCTAAGTAATTTTGGAAAAGGGAAGAAAACTGCGTTTTCCAGCAACAAGGGACGACCAGCTTTTCCATATCTGCGTTTTGGAAGGCTTAAAACGCAAAAAAGTGATTATCAATTGCCAAACATTAAAATTAGTTTATTCACGTTTACAAAACATGATAATCAAATAATTTGGGTCAAAACGCATCCCCAAACACCCCCTAAGTGTTCTAATATGTATAATTTGATGCGCTATCACGTTAAAAATTGTGACATGTGTCAGATATTCTGATATGTTAACACACTAAAATGTGCATATCGTAACAATTTATGACAGTTTGTGACATTTAATGATTTTCTGAATGAAATTTCAGAGAAAGTTTAGTACTACTTTATTATAGCCATTATAGCCTAAACAGATTAGCTTTTGTTGATGAAGGCCTCAAATTCCTCCCAAAATTCCAGCAATGCCTTGTTTTAACCTTTTAAATTTTTTATGTTAAGTCGACATATATACATATATATAAAATAATGATACTGACATTCACTATAGTTTGAATTTGAATACATTTTACATTTTACTGTTGAAACCATATACTTTCTCCGTCTCATAATAAGTGTTCATTTTGACTTTTTAAAGTCTTTTTTATTCAACTTTGACCATAAATATTTTTTACTTGTGTTATATAATATTTGATGAAAAATATATGAATGAATTGGGTTTTAAATATATTTTCATTGGAATAATTTTCATCAAGTATTATATAATATAAATAACAATATTTATGGTCAAAGTTGAACAAGAAAGACTAAGAAAAGTCAAAGTGAACACTTATTATAAGACGGATGGAGTAACATATTTCTAGGAATTAGTAGATCTTGACTCAATATTATAAGTAAACCGATTTTAGGAAAGTTGCAACTTTTTTCAACTACTACGTAGTAACTTATCTGTGGCGTTATGAAAAGTTAAAAAGGGAGACAGAGTCGGGTCCCTTGGGTTGACTAAGGTGAACAGGAATAATGTAAAACAAATTGCAATCATATGACCTTCACATGGCTTTTATTCTCCTTTTCCGCCGTTACCTATTTGGAAAAGAGCATCATATTTAATGGACAAAACGTTAACACACTGATGCTGTCGACAAATTATCTTCATCGCCTCTAGTTTGCTTACTACTTATGGATGAGCTTTTTCTTGTTCGCGTTATTCGGTACGAGTCTTTAACACACATGTACATTACCTAATTGAGGCTTCCTCTTGACTCGTTTTCAACCATTTTCCTGGGCACTTACAAGTAGTCTAATTTTCAACTTAACTCAACGGTATTTAATCTTGTTTTTCACGGGGTAATTGAGAAGGTGAGATGTTTGTTTCACAAAAATAAGTTTTCAACCGATTAGTCTAATTGTTTTTCCTTTAATAAATTGTAAGAGGCTTAGGCCTTGTTTACTAAGGGGGTGTTTGGCTAAGCTTATGAATTGGGCTTATGCTTATGTTATAAAAGCCGTTTATGGCTTATATATCATGAGCTCATAAGCCCTTACTAAGTGTTTGGTTTAGCTTATATAATTAATAAGTTAAAATGACAAAAAAAATACATAAAAATAAAATGGGTGTAGTTATTAAATGAGAGTATAAAAGTCTTTTTATAATATATTCTTATATAAGCCCATCCTTCCTTATATAAGCCACAAAGTTTGAGCTTACCAAAACCCCCTTATATAAGCTCATAAGCTCAGTCATATAAGCTTAGCCAAACACTTAGTTTTGGCTTATTTAACACATATAAGCTAATAAGCTCATAAGCCTATCATATAAGCTTAGCCAAACACCCCCTAAATTAAGTGGTTTAGGTTAATGTCTTTTAATTTGCGTCTTAAGTGGGAGAGAGAGGCATTTGCGTGTCTACCCATTAAGAGAGAATAAAAAGTTTGGACCCACATTTATCCCAATTAAGAGGCAACAAGGGAAAAGTAAACACCCCTTTAGTCCTAGTCAAGATTATAAATAGCGTGGCGTGGCGGCATGGCTAAGCCTCACGCCTTAGGAGCCATGACGAGTCATGACGTTTTTTAAGACGTGACTTAAAGCGACACAAAATATAAAAATATCTATAAATTTATGTTAGGATTAATGTTTTCTTAACTTAGTACCGACAGTACAATAGTTAGTACCGACAGTTATACTTAGTACCGACAGT
>BQNB010024455.1:0-32075 GCA_026074375.1 Tanacetum coccineum | reverse complement strand
CGGTAACCCCTGTTCAGAACTCACACAGAAATATAAAGAATTAGGTCAAAAGCAGTTACCCATTGAGATAGTCAACATTGTTGGCAAAAAACAAATCTTCTAGTTTCATTACGCCCCTTCCAAAGCAAAAGGAGCAGGTGAATTCATAGTCGATGACATCCTAGATATTTAGGCAACAGTCTAAAATCAGACTACATGTATCAACAACTCAATAAACACATATATTGTAGCAACCCAAACATATGTGAATATAAAATGTCATGTCAAATAGTAGGAACACCGTCATCAACATCTGCTCCAACCACAGAGTTAATGGAAAAACGAAAAGAGACGTCAGAACCAAAAGGAACAGGCGAGTTCATAGCCGATGACCTCTTAGACATTGAGCAAGCAGTCCAAACTCAAACTACAGGTATCAACAACTCAATAAACACATATACCGTAGCAATCCAAATATATATTAGTATAAGATGTCATGTCAAATAGCAGGAACATCGTCATCAACATCTGCTCCAGCCACAACGTCAATGGAAGAACGACAAGAAACTGTCAAAGGAAAAGAAAACACCAGTGCAAAAGAAGGTAAACGCAAAACGCGTTGCTTACAATCTGTTTTTTACAGAAAAGATAAAAAAGACCCACTATCTAACTCATATTACACATTCTTAAATCCCAGGGACACCACCACAGAGCTATAGTATGGTCGTAGAGCATCCAAAAAAATAGGAAGGAACTGACACAACACAAGTAAAATCAGCAAAGAGTGCTCTTTTCAAATAACAATCTGCTGAGCCCAAGAAACGCAAAGGAGACTAAAAGCTCCAAAACCACTTTGGCCATGACAAAGGTAAGTTCACAGTGTCAAAAGGCAATTGTCCACCTGTTTTTGCAATTACTGCTTTTGCCTGCTCAATAAAATAACACCTTAACATCATTACTTAGCTATCTATGGCATTATAAAACGACAAACTATTAATATTAGTAAGTAAAATTACACATTAACTCTACAAAGACCCTTAACAAAAGACATAAAAATCTGCACTGCACATCTATATGAACATCACTACCCATTAAGAAAATCAAATAATACAACGAGAATACAACAAACAACAACATACAAAGATAATACTACATAATTAAACACACACTGAGCTCACACATGCATACACGATGCATTTTTATTTAAATTTTATTTAAGCCACACTCGACATGCTCATAGACACACCACCCTATCAACAGCTTTAATAATTCATGTTACCTTTGATCTTCTCAATGAAAAGATCCTTATCGCGAGCCCTCATCTCAAACTCCCTTCCACATATATGTAACTTCAACAAGTTTGGAACATCTTTGTTCAGCGTCTCTTTCATAAACTCTGCCATCTTTCCCGGGACAAAATTTGTGACCAACATGTCCAACTCAGCAACAAAATTCTCCCTTTGTTTAATAACATTAGTTAAAGCATCACACAATGCGTTAATCTGCCATGCC
Organism: Tanacetum coccineum; assembly: GCA_026074375.1. NCBI lineage: Eukaryota > Viridiplantae > Streptophyta > Magnoliopsida > Asterales > Asteraceae > Tanacetum > Tanacetum coccineum. Next base: position 30,584 of record BQNB010024455.1, on the reverse strand, counting down.
AACCTTTGATCTTCGCCTATGGCTCTCTGACAGTTCAAGATGAACTGGGGCTCTGATGACATCAAATAATGTTACTTTTATAGCATCATTTATCCCATGTAAATAACCCATTTAGTTTAATTATTGCAAAGAATTGTTACATAATCGTTTGTATTTAAGGAATTGCAGTAATTATGAACTACTTGGTGAAGATTAGAAAAAATGCACGCATTCTGGAGCTTAAATAAAGAAATGTGAAGATGACTGTTTTGACATCCAATACGCCGTATCCATCAAGGAAGATACGGCGTATCCGTGCATGCACTCCACCAAATACCACAAAGGATCAAGAATCAATACGCCGTATCCAAAGAAGATCAATACGCCGTATTTAAGTTATAGAAATAAAATATTCTGGAAGATATCGAACGTGGTCCCTACTCCAAGAAACCCTCAATACGCCGTATCGAAGTCTTTCGATACGCCGTATTGACCCAATTCCAGACCTTATAAATAGAAACCCTAAAAATGGATTTTCAATGTGCTAAATCATATTTTCAATACCTAAACCATAAAAGTCGATTTTCAGAAGAGAAGAAGAGGTCTCGCAACGTAATCAATTCCATAGGAAACAACTTGTAATCTCTTATACTCTTGTAATCGTTTAGTTTTTGGTATCATTCGTTAACTCTGTTAGTTTACCTTGGCTAAATTATTACTTTTGTATTAATTATGATGTTTAAAGGCTAATACCTTTAGGTATTAGCCATTATTATGAAGATTGAAAGTTTGGTTTGTTTATCTTGATTGCTTAATTTATCGTTGATTACTTGTTTCTGTTTATCAGTTTATACGTGTTGACGTGCTTTTGTATGCGACCTATCATTCAACTAGATCTAGTGATACGGACCAAGTAATCAAGATGCTGGGATGGCTCTCCATATAGTGATTTATACATCTAGACCAATAGGATCACGAATAATAACCTATCTTTGCCTTTAGATTGTAAGCTTAGTTGGACCGATAGGTGACCCTTGGGATCAACGAGTACGGTCTTAATTAATTGGTAAAGACTTGGTTAGTGGACTACTAGTGTATGAATTGCCTTTAAGCAGTAGTGTGGAGTCTGTTATGACCGCTTAGATCATTATTAAGACCCATCTAGGATAATAGAAACATCAAAGATAAACATTACATAGCGAAATAATAACAATAAGAACAATGATGTTTTTCAAGGTTTTCTTTTATTCATCACAGCCCCAAACGATTCTTGAGGCTACACTATCTAACTAATAAACTATTAACTAATTAACTAGCTAACCTAATTTAATACACACGCTTTTATTTGTGTTTTAGACTCTCATTTAGGAGAGAATCTATAATTATGGATGCTAATACCAGACGGCCCTATACCCTTATATTTAAGGGTTTACAAGAAAAACCTAGAGTACTAAGAATATAACTTTTGAATAATCTTTGACATTTCAATGCAGTATCTTCATGTGAATCTCCACTTTTAATTCTTCCATATCTAAATACCAAAGTTGTCACATTCCTCCCTTCTGTTCCATTTGTCTTCATATAAGGACATGTAGTTTTGTAGTCATCAAATCTATAAACCCAACATAAAATCTCTATGAGCTAGTGTTTAACAAGATCACCATTGCTTTAATCCCTAAGATAGATTATAATCAGCAAATAAGGATGCTTTATGCGGATACATTTAATTTTGATAGAATTCTAACGTCTAGTTTAAGGAAGAATACTACACTTATTTGCCTTAATCTTAAGAATGATATGCCACCTTTTCGAGATAAATACTCATTGCACTACAACCAAAAATAAACAACCAATGTTTCTGATTGGATTAAATCATGGTTAATTACAGATTTTCTTATAATTAGGGCTAGACCACTCTTTTATCTTCTTCAATTTTGCTGTGCTGTGATTATAGTGTCTTAAGTTGGATTTTAAGACACCAAAAACCCGGCCAGTCACTCTGCTGAAACCCCCTTATTCGTTAGATTTAGGATTAACATAGGTTTAACATAGAATAGCTTAGTTTAGATAACCAAAATATTAATAAATTGAAAGATTGTTTCTCGCTCGTAGTGATCGGCACCCTACTTACCACGAAACTCCCATCTGACCGGGTATATTGCCTGTTAAAGTATTGTTTTTGGTAAAGTCAGCAAAATATAAATTTAAAACTTGAAATCATAAAATTACACCTCACTACAATACAATCAAGTTTTTGGCGCCGTTGCCGGGGAGTAAAAATTTAATCTTGATTTTTATTTGATATTTTGGTTTTTAACATTAGATTAGTCTAACCCTTAGGATTATTATTGTTTGTTTGCTTATTGTGTTTGTGTAAATACGGCGTATTCAGTTTACTGAATACGACATATAAGTTATTTGGTGGTTTTCTTTCCTAGCAAGTTTATTATAGGATGGACAACCCGAACATTACTATGGAAGAATACATCAGGCTTGAAGAAGAAAAAGCTCTTCGTAATGGTAAGGTGTATAACTAGGAAAATGCTAAGTATGGTAAGATCTGGTATGATGAAGACGTTCACGACCTTAGATTCGTTGAAACCGAATTCCCTGTTATAGTCTTTAATGACGAGTTATCGTCTGAAAAAACACTCTCTTGTGAACCCACAGTAAGTTCTCTTAACAACAATGAAATTAACTTTAGAATATCGTTTGACGAATCCGACGATGAAGATTACACGGTAATTTATGAAAAAAACTCGTTTTCTTATAAAATAATTTATGTTAATGATTTGAAAACGGATTCGGAAAATGATAATGAAAAAGTCAATATGCCTTTGTTTCCATCACCCGAACCAAAGGTCAGTTGTTTTGATGATTTAGACTTCTTTAAAGATTTTGATAATGAATTTCTAGCCATTGTTTACAATGATGCTCTAACGTCTAAATCAGATCACTTAACTGAACCCACTTTAAGCCCTCAACATATCGATGAATTTGATTTGAAAGATGAAACATCATTGTCTGAATAAGATGAAGTGGAACAAAACATTTTGTACTTTAATGGTCTATTCCCTTTCAACATAATTTATCCCGATGATCTAAAGTCAGATAAGGACAATGATGATGATAAAATCGATACAATACAGTCTTCCGGGATAATGCAAATACACAAGGGTCAAAGAAATTTCTGGAGGCAAGTCACGATAAAATTGATAAAGATTTCATTATGGAAGATTTTATCATGGAATTAAATGTAAATATCATGGTTTGGAATTATCTTGCAAATGGGTGACTATTCAAATCTATTAAGACTTTGTTATGTGCCATTTGGCAATTCCGTTCGACCCAAAACGAAATATAAGGATGAGTTAACACAAAATTTTGCAGAGGCCAAGATATGGCCTAAGATCATAGTCACCAGTACCTTAGTTAGAGGACATAGGTATACTAAATTCGGATAAGTAGAATTTGAGATGAGTATTGTCCTAATATATACAGGAGAAAGGTACATAGGGTTCAGGTATTCGATTTTAGGGGATTGACTAATTTGATGGCTAAGGGGTTGAGAGGTAGGATGTTGATGGAGCACACGGATGCTCAGGGATAGAGTGTTTTTACTAGCCGAGCTTGGAGGAGGATATTTGAGATTAGAGTCCCATTGGTGCATGAGCTCATTCTGGAGTTCTTTAGTACTTTCAGATTTCAGCATGGGTAGCTTGATCTGGATACCTGCTAGTAGCGTTACAATATCAGTTATGTTAGGCTAGCCGAACAGCCTGATCGAGGCAGTTTATTTTTGGCCTTAGGATTACATACAGCAAAGGAGATGGAAGACAATTCTGTATTTAGGTATAAATACTGGTAGAGAGTGGGAAGACAGTCATTGACACGGAGATATGAGCCTATTAAAGAGAGATTTCTTAGAGGGGAATTTTTTAGGTACACCCCCTTTTTATACTCTTATCCAGGATTCCCAACGATGTGAAGAATTATGCCACAAGCACGACGCCATGTACAAATCTCTGGGAGGATCAGGCACCATGAGAAGGTCATGACATGTTTTTATATTATCGTGAAGGGATGTGAAACGTTTGCTCGTCACGTCCTTATCTGTTGGCTATGGTACTTGAGGAAGTTCGCTTCTAGGAGGAACAGAGGCAATGATATCACGGGTTAGTATTTGCTCGACTGCAAAAAAGCATTTTGTGTTGCTTACTGAGAGAAAACTCTAGGGACATACTTAATTGTGCGAGACCTTCCTTTACATGATATGCTAAGTTGGAGAGTGCTGCAGATCTGCCCATTAGATCTTGAAGATACTTAGGATTGGGTACCCCGGGACCAAAGAGGCAACCTGATCTTCAAACTGTGCCCCCAGAGACGCTGAGATGCCCTAGGATGAGGGTGCTTCGGCAATTTCACACAATGCAGGCATGTCAGACCTCCTCCACCTGCAAAGCCGGACCAGCCTTCAGACTATGGCTCAAGTTAGCCTTTGTAAGAGGAGGATGTATGAGATTCTAGGAGCACTGGGCAAGCAGATAGAGATTATTGGATATGTCCCGTGAGATTTCTCTTGATTCTCTACTTAGAGACGGTTTAGTTTGGATGCTCCCTCGCAGATGATGAAGTCCAAGATGGTTCAGGTACACCATCTATGCAACTTTCAGATCTCGAATGTGAGCGTACCAGACGAAAGACCGAAGAATGCAGCACCTCCATAACCAACATGGACCGAGCACCAGGATCCATGAGTCTCTACTCCTAAACTTTTTGTTTCTATCTATTTGTACATTCATTATTAAGTCATGATGTATCTAACTTTAAAAGGTTCTTATATTTTTTGTAGTATTATAATTATGATATACGTTTTGACTTGTTGTGTGCATAAAAAAATCATCAACGAAGACGTTTCAGTAATTTCAGCACCAAAGCTCGGTTGGTGAGAATTAACGAAACCTTAGCATCTTATCCAATTATGGAGCGAATCGATATAGATAAATTGTTTACAATAGTGAATAAATCTGGAAGGAAAAGTCTAACTTAAAGACTAGCTAAAAGAAACGTTGCTTCCAATAGAGACATCGAGTCTGTCATCCCCAGACAACAATACGGCGTAATCCCACCCATAAACCATAAAAACGTGCATATTGAATGACTGGATGTTATCAGTCCTTTATTTAATGCACTTTAAAACATATTGGTCCGAGTTATGTCAATACTTCGTATATATGTAACAATGATAACTGTGATAATACACCAACTGCCCGTATTTAGAAACTTTTAATACATTATCTCAATACTGTATACTCTAGTTTATGGAGATAACGGCTTATTGGTCTCAATGTAAAGTTATTAAGCTTATTTAATTAACCGTAGCTACCCAAGAAAGATTATTGCATGTTTTTCTTATATTTTACACAGTACCCCTCGCTGCAAAGAAAACGACGAAGATGGTGAAGATCGATCATAGGCCGTAATCCTAAATGTGTGAATTTTATCAAACTGGAATACAGACTCAATATTACAACACACATCCCTTCTCATAAACACAACTAGGAGAATCTACCGAGCAAAAATATCAGGGGAGATTTCTTAATCTATCTTTTAATTCCTTTTTAAATGTATAACTATACAAACGAGGAACATGTATAAATTCAAGTAGGGGATTGCATATAGAATGAATACATGTCATAATTATTTCACACTAAAATGCATAATTATGCTCAAATTATAAAAAATTTGAAGCAAATTTTGTGAAATTACTTTGTACATAACCTTCACACAATAACCCTTATTAAATATTGTGAGAATTAAGCCCTATCCTTTTTTAAATGTTTGCCCACAATTCCATAAAATATGAGTGTGTCAGGTGATTTTGAGACTATTAGAACTTGGCTTGGTATATTCTAATCCGAGACCATAATAATGAAGTACTATAATTTAGATGGATATTAAACTTTATTTAACAATGGTAAATATTCTAGTATACACCCAAAAAAGCCATTAAATTTGACTTATATTTAACAACAAAACTAGGTTAGTTAAAACCCGAAAAAATAAACCCTTTGGTTTTACTCTATCTTAAGAGTAAGAAAACCCCAAGATAAACTGATATAGCCAATCCTATAGGAATAACACCAACTGTTTGTTTCATTACACCTTTACACCTTAGCCTACCCTTTAGATTAAATCCATTTAATCATTGCTGTTGCCTTAAAGTGTAAATTATGTATACTCAGTCTTGTTCACTTTTCTATCTTTGGTATGTTTGGAAGAAAATTTGCATATAGCAAATGGTAAAGTATAAAGTAGTCAAAAACTCATGTCATTTTTCCTACCAACACAATTATTGGAACATCCGAAAAAGATAGAATTATCGAAGGAATTATCCTCCAGAGTTATTAGATCGTGAAGATTGGAAAATGTTGATCCCTAAACCTTGAATTAATTCCTTATCTTAGTCTAAGGTTATATATTTACCTGATAAATCCAAAATAACTTGTTGAAGAAACATTGTATTATACATAAAGTGTAAGCCGAATCAACCCCATAATATCTAGAAGTATTATGGAATAAAACAGTAATTGTAGAATGAACGAATTAATAACCAAATGCTCCAATATTAATAGATTAATAATACGAGTACTCTGACTAGTACTAGGGTTTACAACCTTGACAGCTTTAAAGACATTAATAACTATGAAGACTTATATCGTCAACTAATGCCCTATAGCCTCCTTTATAGACAAAAGAGTCCCAAGTTCGCTTACAACATATACTAAAGATCAACATAAACTTATAGAATATTCCTTGATGCAATCTATCTATAAATAACTTCTAATCTTCAAGCCCAAGTAATCATTATCTCTTTTATCACAGACTTCACTTAGCAGTATAAATCCTACTCTTGCAGTACTAATTATCACGACCATATTAATCTTGTCTAGCAGTAATAACTCAATTAAGCTTTTATTTATAATCTACAGTACTAAATTCCATGAACTAGAAGACAACCTTGAAGATTTATTCCAACATTGGAAATTACACCGAGTTTCGAAGTTACCATATGTTGAAAAAAATATATAAGAAATTTGCACAAAAAAAGAGAAGGCAAGTTTAAAGATAATCGTTTTCGCAAAATCTTAGACCAAAGGAAATATGTGAAGGAATCATGTATTCTTGATGACGCTACTAAGACAACAGTGAAAAGTTTGTATAAAGTGAAGATATCGCCACTTTGACTTTGTAAAAGTATGAAAAAGTAAAGTGATGATTGGGAAGTTGACAGTTATGTGAACGCAACTTAGGTTAGATGTTTATTATCTATGATCAAGGCGTGAGTTAAATATATGTGTCTTAATCAAGTAATGGTCGGAGGAAAAAAGTGTCTAGAAACTGTGCCATATTTTTTTTAGACTTAATCTATTTTTCGTAATTTTTATTTAACAACAAATTATTCCCCTTCCTAAACATTAAAACCATGGTTTGAAACGCGAATAAGGATGTGATCGACCATGCATGTCTATTCCGTTCCGTTACGCCATGAATGACAGAATTCAGCTGCTTGTTGGTTTATAACTATTGGTAAAATTAGAAGAGTCCATACCCTACAATTATTCTTCATCCTAACCTTGTTGTTACGCCATGTATGTGCTTACAGCTGCCTTGTTGTTGTGGTAACTGTTAGGTGAAAATTGTAAGTAAGGATCACCCCCTAAGCCTTATAAAAAAAACCCATTTTAAACCTAATAAACTTGATACTCCTTAGCTCTAGTGTGAGATGTTATCCTATGACAACCTAAGATAAATACACGTCACTAACCGAGCAATTGAGCGAATTAGTTACATGTACCACATAGAATAGTTGAGTGAATTAGTTTTTCATCTTTTATTTTGTGAGTGTGTTTGGTTTTGTAACTTTTTATAATAGATCAAATAAATCTTAAACGGAAAAATCCTTAGATCCATTTTCATAAACATCATAAAGACTAGCTTGAGACAAGTATAGATAAAGTGGGGGGGTGATATTATTTGATGACATCAAATAACGTCACTTTTATAGCATCATTTATCCTATGAAAATAACCCATTTAGTATAATTATTGCAAAGAATTGTTACTTAATCGTTTGTATTTGAGAATTGCAGTAATTATGGAGTACTTAGTGAAGATTAGAAAAAAGGCACGCATTATGGAGCTTAAACGAAGACATTTGAAGATTACTGTTCTGACATCCAATACACCGTATCCATCAAGGAAGATACGCCGTATTTGTGCATGCACTTCACAAAAGACCACGAAGGAAACAAGATCAATACGCCGTATCCAGGAAAGACCAATATGCCGTATTCAAGCTATGGAAATAAAATATTCTGGAAGATATCAAACGTGGTCCCTACTCCAAGAAATCCCCAATACATCGTATCGAAGCCTTTTGATATGCCGTATTGACCATATTCCAGACCTTATAAATAGAAAACTCATAAACGAGTTTTAAGTGTGCTAAATCATATTTTTGATACCTAAATCACAAAAGTCAATTTTCAGAGAAGAAGAGCAGAAGAGGTCTTGCAACGTAATTAATTTCATAGAAAACAACTTGTAATCTCCTATAGTCTTGTTATCGTTCAGTTTTTGGTATCATTCGTTAACTCGGTTATTTTACCTTGGCTAAATTATTACTTTTGTATTGATTATGACGTTTGAAGGCTAATACCTTCGGGTATTAGCCATTATTATGAAGATCTGAATGTTTGGTTTGTTTATCTCGATTGCTTAATTTATCGTTGATTGCTTGTTTATGTTTATCAGTTTATACTTTTTACCTGCATTCTGTATGAGACCTATCATTCAACTGATCTGTGATACGTACGAAGTAATCTAGATGCCAGGGATGGCTCTTCATATAGTGATGTATACATCTAACCAATAGATCACAAATAACAACCTACTCTTTGCCCGTTAAGATTGTTAGCTTAATTGGACCCGGCATGTGACCCAGGGATCCAACGAGTACGTTTCGTCAATTAATTGGTCAAGAATCGGTTATTGGACTAACTGGTTTATGAATTGCCCTTTAAGCAGTACGTGGTAAAGTCTCATGAGAAATGGTTTAACAGATCACCATTGCTTTAATCCCAAAGATAGATTATAATCAGCAAATAATGATGATATTATGCAGATACAATTAATTGTGACAGAATTCATATGTGTCTAGGTTTAAGGAAGAAGTAACGCCTTAATCTTAATAATCATATGTCGCCTCGAGATAAGTAATCATTGCACTAAATAATAAGTAATCACTGCACTAAATAAACAAACCAACGTTCTGATTGGATTAATAATGGTTAATACAATTTTCTTAAATATTGCTAGACCGCTCCTTTATCTATCATGTTCTGTCAATTTGCTTTGCGTGTGGTTATAGTAACTTAAGTTTGAATTTTATGTCACCACAAAACCAGGCCGTCTCACAGGCCTAAAACCCCATTATCCGTTAGATTTATGATTAACATAGGTTTAGCATAGGTTTAACATAGAATAGAATTAATTTAGTTTCGATAACCAAAATATTAATAAATTGAAAGATTGTTTCTCGCTCTTAGTGATCGACACCCTACTTACCATGAAACTCCCATCTGACCGGGTACACTGCCCATTAAAGTGTTGTTTTTGGTAAAGTCGAAAAAATATAAATTTAAAACTTGAAATCATAAAACTACACCTCACTACAACACAATCAGGCACCTAGTGCCCATAGGATACCTACCCCTGTTGTTGCTGTTGATGATGTTGTTCAGAAAAAGAAGAGAAAGCAAGTTGCTGGAGAAACAAGTTCACCGCGAAAATCTTTTAAAGTCGCCATCAAACAAAAGAAACCGAGTATCACTCTAATTCCACCTCCTAGTGATGATAGAGAAAGAGATGAGATTGCTGAAGAAACCCTACAGAGTCTCACTATGCACAAAACTGCTCTAGCTGCTAAAGCACAAGAGAATGTGGCTAAAGTTTAGGAGAAATTGATGGAGGATATTGAAAAGATAGTTGATGGCGAAGATGAAGAGTTGTATGCTAATAAGTTTGAAAATTCTATTTTTCTTAATGAAGAAATATGATTCCGTCCTAGGTTTAGAGACGCAAGGAATCAAAAGCTAATCCCAAAACGTTTGTGATGATTGATGATGAGGAGAAGAGAAGAAAGATGAAAAGAAGGATGATGGAATAAACTTTATGATGACACATGATATCACACTGATCATACAATGGTCAAAGAATAAGTGAACCGGGTAGTTCGGAGACAAGTAAAGTAAAGATGCAGACACCAATTCATCACCCCATAGATCTCCTAGTACAAACTAAGACCTCAGATAAGATATTTATCTAAGGAATTAAAGGCAATTGTATCACCCTCGACTCCGAACACTACATCCAAGATCGCAGCAAGGACAAAACTTATCTCTAGCATATAACAGACAGAGGTGCATATTCCAGGAGCTCTTCAAAGGATATGTAGGCGTCAAGGTTTTATGATTAAGCAAATAGAAAAGAAATTTGTTACTAACCGTGAATTTCATAGCATCAAAGAAAACGTGGATAAGGTTCTTCATGAAATTATTCCCCAGATCGCTTCAAATGCTACTAATGATATTATTGAAGACAACCTTTCAAGAGTTATATTCTGACACAACATCATAAAACGCAAGGAAACTATTCAATCCTCTATAACCTGCCCATTTCCAAAGAATTTGTTGATCATAGCGTCCAAAAAATATTGAAAAACTTTTTAAGAATCACATAAACAACAATGTTATCACCGTTCATCCTACAAAAGTTCTTCGACTGCTACAACAACTACTGATCTTCAACACCAAATTTATTTGAAGATGAAGTCGAATCTTCAAGATCAAGTTGATGATCAAGAGTTGTGGGATGTTCTGAAGCGTATGTTTAAAAAGACTTGCCGCTCGTCCGACATCCATTCAGAACGATGCTTTTCGCGAACATGATCACAATGACCATCAGGAAGATGATGCTCCTCCCGAGAGGGAGAAAAGAGTGAAAAGATGAAAGAATTCCAAAAGATGAAACTCATGAGCTTATCGAAGAATTCTAGAATATTGATAAGCATGTTCCAACTCTCGATGATCATGAAAGAATAGAGGCTACACTAAAAGATATGATGAGTAACATGTTTCAACGATATCTGAAGAATAAGCCCCCCCCTACCATTTGAACAAAAAAGAACAATATGAGAATCGATAGTGTTGAAAGCATACAGGAGGATATAAACATCAAACCATATGCGCATGTTTCTAATCCCCAAATAAATCCAAATGAACCTCCAAGGTATCTGTACAATAAGGATTTATTCTTCTTGAAGTATGGAAATTCTGAGGAAAGGAAGTATGTGCTCTCACTCCACAAAATACATGTTGTATCCATTCACTGAAAAAGATTTGAAGAAAAAATAGAATCAATGGTCAAGAAAGAGTTGCAAAGACTTCAATGAAGAAGCACGGTAGTCAATCCCAACACCTGGAAATATTCATGGAACAAGATATTGTACAAGAGTCAAAGAAAAGTTAGAGCTAATCCAGAAGAATATTTTTCAAATCACAGGATAGTTGAAGTTGTCAGAGTTACTACTGAACAACAACACCTCTGGATTATATGGAACCAATTATTGTGATGAGAGAAAACGACAAACTAATATAGCTTTTCTAAGGCTGACATCAAGTATCTGAAACAAGAACGCGTATTTAAGTACTGTACTATCTTTGCCTGAGCAAGAAAGTCAACTACCGTGAGAACAAGTTGCTGAATTCTTTGATGACCTTTATCAAAAGTCGTGTTATATGGGAGAGAGTTTATGGCTTTCAACTGGGGATAGAAAGCTACCAGATCATGATCAATTTAACCGCTCCAACATCGATATTCCCTGGTATTGCAGCATGTGATCCTTACTCTATAGTAGATAAACCAACTACGGGTTTGATTTACTTAAACAACAAGAATTAAAAAGGTCAAGTATTTGGTGGAATTGTAAAGTTATGTGATTGCGAACGCTGTAAATAGTGTTGAATGAATAAAGCTTAAGATCTTCGAGACTGAGTTTTTGAAGAAGGCTCCATCTGTCTGGGTGAATTAGACCTTGACATAATAAAAGCGTAGTGAGAAGAGATATAACCAAAGCCTCTAAGGCAATCGTGAACAAATTGAGAAGATGATAGATGTTCAGTGAATGTCCAGACCAATTCTACCGACGATGAACGTAAGTACTAATCAACGCCTTAGGAGCATTGTTAGGAATAAAAAAAGTTTTATAATAATAAAATAATTGGACTTGTATAAAATAGTATTTAGTTTGTATTTATCATGTTAATAATCAAACTTGGTCCCAAACTTAAGAAATTTTACCAAGTTATACAAAATAATGAAAAATAGAGAGTCAACCAATATATAAATATCCGCTTAGTAGAGGTAATTTAGAAAAGTTTTACACATTGAAATCTCCTCCTCCTCCCAACCCCCCTCTTTTTTCTTTGTTAATTTAAAACTTGAAAATGATAAAAAAAAGTAATATCTAGTCACCCTCTCTTTAAATTCCTTGACACTTCGTATGATACTATATGAAAACATGACATATATCAATACCTCGCCGGAAATTTTCCTTCAACAAAAGGCGATAACCTTTTAATTTCTTTTTAAACTCCAGCTTTAACATTCCCACAATACATTGATAATGCAGAAGCAATGAATGTGAGATATTAGGGTTTGATGGTTAGGTTTGTAGTAAGTAATCTATGGTTTTTGAGTTTGAACATGGAGGCAATAAATATATCTTTAAAAACGAATGAGGAAATCAAATGTTTGTTAAACCATGATCCAAACACCCTATGTAATTATTGAAAAGTGAAAATGACATAGACTAAATCGGCTAATGTGGAATTATTGAAAAGTCCACAACCGTTATGAAACCGATCACATAGTTGGAAAAAATAGCCGGCTGCTATCGAAAACTAATTTGTTTAGGCCTGATAAAACGAACGTAAGCAAAGAGCGCCTTTTAAAAAAAGCTAAAATATGTTTCGTAGATAGGATGTTTTAGTGATGATTGGAGTTCATTTAAAGGCTCTAGCGGCTCGCATCAATTAGCAAGCCCAACATCCCCAAATGTTATACAATATAATATTTAAAAGAAAAACAACTAAACGAAAATTAAAACTAGCTTTTGGTACAACTACTTGAAATTAGGGGGTGCTAATTCGGTTCGGATTCGGGTTGATGGGTTAGTGGGTCAGAGAATCTCAACCCAAACCTCGATTAAATAATTGTAACACCCCAAAAAATATCTCAATGCAGCGGAATACCACATGGGGTGCTACTTCATAATACCCATAGCTAGAAGACAAGCTAACTACTATAAAAATGTCGTATTTAAAAACAATCTCGTTGATTTTCTAAAATCAAAATAATAGTTGTCCCATAATTGCATCACCATGAAAAACTTGAATGTAAAGACTCCAATGCACATCAAATAATCCACGCATCTAATTCACCTGAGAAAAACATGCTTAAAAGTGTCAACATTAAAGATGTGAGTACATAGATAAGATTAAAAATAAAAGTACAGATCAAATTAATGTATATGTCCACTAATCCACACAGAATTGCCTAATAAACAAACCCAAGAAATTAAACATAATGCCCTACCCATTATTATGTCACCAACCGTTACCAATCTAACCCAAAAAATAAAAAGAATGCATTCCCAATTAAAAAGATCCCCAAAATGTTTCAAGTATTTAATGCCACTTTATTCAAGGCATAGTAAATATTCATGGAGTATAAAACAATGATACGAATACTCTAAGTTCAATGAAACCTGTGACGTAACTTTTGTAAGAAGCACTTATTCAAGGCACTCATAAAGAATATTACCCTTCGTAGGGGTACCTCAAAGAACCCCCTGGCAGTACTAAAAAAAAATCTGATCCCCCAAGGGTGGTTCCCTCCAAGAACACTCGGCAAGTGATTCAAATAATATGTTCCCATCATGGTGTTCCCTCCAAGAACCCCGGGCAAATGATTGTTGGCCCCGCAGGCCCAATCAAATCGTAATCCGACATGGATAACTGTCGATACCCATAGATAGCTAGGTCACCCGAACGGATTGTCAATCCCAAAAAGATCTATCTTATAACATCGCGCTTACCCGCCAGTAAATTACCAATTTTCAATGCAACTTAAGCAATCCATAATCATTTTCCAAAAGTAAAGTATTCATCCGGTGACCAAAAAAGAAGTCAAGTAATGTAACCCATAGCGGCTATGTAAATGAGTATGTAAACCAAATTGTAAACAATCTTGTAAATGCTTTAAACAAGCATGTCTCACCCAAACCAAAAAATATATATAAAACCAGTAATAACATGGGCTAGAAAACTCACCTAGATCAAAGTGACCGATGATCCCGAATAATCCAAATAAATCACAACCGAATCTGCAACGATCTCGGCCACGACCTATTAATTATGTCAGCTCTATTTTATAATACACGTAAAAACCGATCAAAACGAATGCGTACATCGAAACGATGAATAATCATACATAATTTAATATGTAAACATGCATATATACATTTGATGAGGAATCACACGTGCGCGACTTTAAACCTAACCCATTAGTATACAATATGAATATAAACAATATTCCGATCCAATATAACTTATCTCTAATATTTAAAGAAAGTTACTATTTTCAGACATTCCGTTTTTAGAACTGAATAATGATCTTAAAACTATTAATTGAAATAATATATTAACCGACCTTTCGTTTTGACCCGCTATGTCTTAATTTTAAAACAGACAATCCTCGCGGCAAAGTAAAATGTCATTACGAACAACTATCATGTTCGCACGGAAGACCTGGAAACGGCTTGAAAGTGCTCAAATCGTTTAATTAATAGAACTGTCGAATTAATATTTATTAAAAATAACTTATTTTCTATTAAAGTTTATATTACGATTTCACTCCATATTTTCTACGATATTGGGAGTTAAACAAGACCCGTCTTATATCAAAACGTCCCGTCAAAAATATAATAGTTTTATATTTATAAACAAAGTTTGACTTTTCAAAATCTCGAACCCGATCCATGTTTCCTATTATTTATTTTCGGTCAAAATGAACCGTACAAACAAGCGCCAAAAACCGTTTTTAGTCTCAAAACTAATCATAAAAATCTTACAAATAATGCTTATAATTTCCATATTAAAACCCGAATAATACTATTAAAATATTATCTCGACGCCGCAAGTTTCAATAGATTTCATCACATATATTACTCAATCAAATAAATGAAACAATTAATATATTTATGGTGCAAAACAAAACGCACCCTTTTGTGTCCGATTATCAAACCAAACGAACCCTCGTTGTTTCGGTAAACCAAACGCTCCCATATTCGATTTTTGTTGTCTCAAACGCACCCTTACAGCCTTGTTCCAAACACACCCCTATGTCGATTCTGCTAAACCAAACACACCCTTATGGTTAATCTGCTCACCCAAACACACCTTTACAGTGTTATCCAGCAAACCAAACACCCCTGTTAGGTTAACTGCCTAACCAAACACCCCTTTATATGGTTTTTTATAATAACAACCAGAGACGCACCTAAGTTGCTGATTAACAGCCAAAACGCACCCCGTGTGCTGTTAGAAACAATCAAAAATCAACACCCCTAAGGCTTGTTACGACGCCTGATAAAGGCAACAAACACACCCTCGGCTAATTACTACAACCACACGCACCCCTTTTATATTTCTATAAAACCATACGAACACCCCTAGCTGCTAATAACAAACCGAACGCACCCTTGGTGCTAGTGTTAAACCAAACGCAGCCCTTGGCTGCCATAAACCCAACGCACCCGGTGTGGTGTTACCAACAAACAAACCCAACATCCCTAACTGGCGTTCTAATCAAACCCTAAATGCACCCTTGCTGTGAACCTGTCCAAACCAAAAAACAAACAAAAAAAAAAAAAAAATATGAAAAAAAAAAAAAACAAAAGCGCTAACATCAATACCTAAGCTGGTGACCAAAAAATGAACCAAACGCACCCTTATGGTGTAACACTAAACCGAACGCACCCTTATGGTGCATAAATCAAACGCACCCCTTCGTACGTCTACACAGCTGACCCGTCGCACCCATTGGTTGCTTATACAAAACACACGCACCCTTTTTCTTTTATGGATGATGGTGACGCAGCGGTTGTCATGGCGACAGCGGCTGGTGGAGGTGGCGGTTGCGGGCCATGGTGATGATGGGGAGGTGAGAGTAGCGTTGACAAGGGAATGGGGGTGGTAAGGATGTTATGGTGATGAAGGTGGCGACGATGAAGTGGGGGTGGTGATGGCAGCGTGGGTGGGGTTCGGTGGTGGAGTGACAGCGCGTGTTAGAGGTGGATCGGGTAGAACCGTGGAAGAGGAACTTATTTGGTGTGGCCGAAAAACTCGCCGGAAAAGTTTTTCAGCGGCGGTGGTCGAGTGGTGGCCGGCGGTGGCCGGGACATATGGGGGAGAGAGAGCATTGAATAAGGAAGTTTGTGTGTATAGTGATTTTGGAAATGAAAAAATAAAATGTGTAAATTTATATATATATGATATATATAATATATAAATAAAATGTGACAATAGATCAAAACTTGTAGAAGGAGCAATTTTGTAAAATTATCACATTGACCAATATGTTAACCTTACGAGTAATATTTTGAAAAAAATTCGTTGGCAATCGTTTGAGGCGACTTAATCGTATGATTCAAGTCACGAAACTTGCTCCATTATTTTCCCAAAATCATTTTTTGATAAAAAAGAGTATTTAATTGATAAGTGTTTCATAAATATTTTTATAACATTCAAAAATATCTGTAAATTTATTTTGTATGAATCATTACGCCATTTGCAGAAAAGCACGGAATTTCAAATCGAAAATCGCGTTTTCAAAAACGCTTTTAATTAAAATGCTAAGTATTTTATTAACTAATTTTATTTAATAAAACGGTGATAATTAAATATCGATTAATTATTTTGGTTTCTAAAAACATTGCGAGGCGCAATTCATCACCTTCTGACTGTTTTCGGGTCTCTGTCAAAACTAAAAAGTTGTCTTGAAATACTCGTTTTACAATCAAAAATCTTAAGGTCCGAGAACATGAAAACGTGATTTTAGCTGCTCGTCTTTTGATAAATTTCAACCTGGGAATAACATATATCTCCTTTAAATAGTCCGAAAAATTACCGGTTACCGCGTATTCAGCTTTTAATGTGAAAATCAAAGACCAAAAGTCCAAAAGTGATCAAGTAAAACCCTAAAAGTCAAAGAGTAAAAATTCGTCATTATTTCGAAATTTTGAAAAATCCGGATTTACAGTTAACCCTACCCCTTAAAGAAATCCCGTCCCGAGATTAAATTTGTGTTATTCGATTGTGTGACTAAGGAAAGATTTAAGTTTTTATAAACTCTTCTAAACAAGGGCTGATAACTTTATTCAGAGCAAAATCGGTGTATTTCTACAAACTTCTCAAGTCTACCAAAAATTTTTTGGCTAGGATTGTCTAGGATTTTAAAATCCATCAAAATAGTAATCTCAAAATATCTCATTAAGATTCTTATACTAGTAAGAACCCCGCGTTATAGGGAAAGTCTCATTATAGTGAAAACCTCAGAAGAAAGTGTAGTCGCGTGAGTATGTTTGTATAAGTCTATAAATGTCCGAGGACGGAGTCTCGTTTCAACAATCTGAAAATTCGAAGAATTAATATCAACGTGGCTTTATGTCATGTAAAGTTACCCAACTTACTTGGCAGTACCTAGGATTATTATCCGTCGACCTATAGTCTCTACCTAGTTGCACGAAATGAATAGTCCAACTATCCTGTTTCATAATCGATAGGTGTTTATCTCCGTTAAGGGGAGTTGCATAACCTATTGTATAAAGATGTATCAGTCGGACCGCTCATGACCCTAACAGCAGCGACCATAACGTTCAAAACAATAACAAATGGTGAAAGGCAGGCCGTAGAATTGAGGACATATCGAGATCAATATTCCCATAATAAAGGTTTAACAAATGGAGGAGCCTCGCGGAAGAGCATATGCGATAAAGACCCATATGGTACTACAGTGCCGCAAGTTATGAGAAAGAATCACTCCATTAACTCAAGTGTGTAACAAGTCTGTTAGTTCCACGAACAGTTCGTGATCGCGAGGATTAGCAATGGCAAAAGTAATAACTTAAGAATGTGATAAGGTAGCTCCAAGTGAGGCCTTAAGATTCTGCTGAGTAGTAAGCACGAATGTGTTTCTATACCTATATAACGAATTCCCGTGAATTATCGAGTACAATGTTCTAACTCTACTCACATTGGAACCTTTAACCCACTCATTTAAAATTCATCATTTGCATAAAAGAACGCCCAATTTATGTAAATGATAAATTTAAAACTTATGGATCGGGGTATTTATAATTTATTTATTTAAATGAAGAGGCGTCCCAATCCTTTTAAATAAACAGATTATAAATTCACCTACTATAATAATTCCGATGCAATACGCGTACCCACATAACTTTCAAGGTGATGGATGACATGACGATGCATGTGCTCTAATGAGTATGGGACGGGTCCAAACTCGTCTTCGGAGACGGAGAGTAAAACTACCCAAAAATATCAACCTAGGTTTCAAGATAGGTAATGAGTACCCGGTTAGAGTAAATAAGGTAAAGATCTCTATGAACGAATCAGTATAGCGATTATCATATCAATCTTCCTATTACAAGTCCCGCCTAGACAAGACATACAAAACATAAAATCAAAAACATAAATCCCATTAAACAACTGTGACTTGCTTTGTTAACAAAGCAATTATCATATCAATCCTCATATTACAAGTCCCCCTGCCCAAAACAAGACTTGTAATACATAGGTTCATACATAATTCCATTAAACAAAACTGTGATGTTCTTTGTTAACAGAGCAATTATCATAACACTCCTCATATTACAAGACCCGCCATACAAGACATGTAATACTTAATTAATACATAATTCCAGTAAACAAAACAAAGACGTCACCGTGTAAAACAATAGATTATAAAAGCTATAAAGAAAAATAATATCCTTAGAGACCAATGTTAACTTACACTGTCTGGTAGAACGGAAAAATGAGACATTGTGCAACAACACAGTGTCTAAGAAAGTAAGTATGAGACCATTGTATAACTCACAATGCCTAGTATAATTTGAGACCATTGTTGCAACACACAATGGGTTTCTTTATAGAAATGCTTTGGTATTTATATAAATAAACGTCTTATATAAATAACCGTGCGATATACGCAAAATATGGTAAGCATATATATTTACCTATATGTATGTCACTGTATTGCACTTAATGCAGCACGTAATGTAAGCACATAAGCAAGTAGTGTGTATGCACTTTGAAAATGTTTGTTGTGATGCAACGTTTGTGAAAACGGTTATAGTCTAGGGTAAAATATGCAACCTAGTTCTCTATAACCAGTGCTCTGATACCAATCTGTAACACCCCCAAAAATATCTCAACGCAGCGGAATACCACATGGGGTGCTACTTCATAATACACAGCGCTAGATACAAGAGAACGACCTCTAAAAAGTGTCGTTTGTAAAACAATCTCGTTGATTTTCTAAAATCAAAATAATAGTTGTCCCATAATTGCATCACCATGAAAAACTTGAATGTAAAGACTCCAATGCACATCAAATAATCCAAGCATCTAATTCACCTGAGAAAAACATGCTTAAAAGTGTCAACATTAAAGTTGGTGAGTTCATAGATTATTTAAATAAGATTAAAGTTTCAAAAGAATTTATTGTCCACTGAATCACACAGTGCCATGTAAAAATCCCAAAGATTTAAAAGAATCACGACACATTTTATGTCACCAAAAGTACCAATCTTAACCCAAAGATTTATAAAGAATGCATGAACCAATTTTAAAGTCACCAAATGTTCAGTATGTATTGCCACTTTATTCATGGCAATAGTAAATAATCAAATAGTATAAAACAATGATAACTACTTACTCCAAAAGATCATGAAACTGCGACGTAGACTTTATGAATGTCACTTTAATTCAAGGCACCGAAAGAATGTAACCCATCGTATGTTTCCACTACAGTCCAAGAACACCCCTCATTAATAAAAATATTGTTTTCCCCTCATGGGTGATCCCTCCAAGAACATCCCGGCAGTGTATGCAAATAAAAATTACCCATCCAGGGTGTTCCTCCAAGCACACCCTGCATACTAGAATTGTTGTCCCGTCGGCGCCAAACAAATCGCAAGTTCCGAACATGGTAATAACGTTATTGACAATCCCACAATAGATCAATCTTATAACAATCACGCATTTACCCCCGAGTAATTAACAGTTCACTAGCAACTAAGCTAAATCCATAATCATTTCAAAAGTTAAAGTATTGCATATCTGACCAAAAATGAAGTCAAGTAATGTATCTCATAGCGAGCTATGTAAATGAGTATGTAAACCAATTTGTAAACAATCATGTAAATGCATTTGTAAACAAACATGTTCTCACCCCAAAAATATTTGTAAAACCAGTAAAACATGGGGGCAATAAACTCACCTTGATCAAAGACCACGATCAAATAATCCAAATAAATCACAACCGAATCTGCAACGATCTCGACCACGACCTATAATTATGTCGCTTGATTATAACACGTATTAAGTATGATCAACGATGCGTACATCGTAACGACGAAATCATACATATTTTTATATGTTTACATACATACATACATACATGTGATGAGAAATCCACTTGCGCGTCTTTAAACCTTAACCCTTAGTATATTATATGAATATATACTATTTTCCGTCCAATCATAGCTTATGTCGAATATTTACCGAAAGTTACTATTTTTAGACCTTCCGTTTTTAGAACCGAATAATGATCTTAAAACTATTAATTGAAATAATATATTAACCGACCTTATTTTATCACTCAAAATCGTACTCATAAGGTATTAATATTAATTAAAATATCCGTTGACTTTTACGTTGACCTTTAGTCTTGACCCGCTATATCTCAATTTTAAAACCGACAAGCCTCGCGGCAAAGTAAAACGTCATTACGAACAACTTTCGTGTTTCGCCGGAAGGCTGAAACGGACTCGAAAGTGCTCAAATCCTTTAATTAATAAACCTGTCAGATTTAATATATATTAAAAATAACCTATTTTTCTACTAAAGTGTATATTCTGATTTCACTCCAGTTTCTTCGTTATTGGGAGTTAAAAGTCCCGTTTTATGTCTAAACGTCCATAAAAATATAATTCATTATATTTTGTAAACCAAAATCGATCTTTTCAAAATCTCGAATCCCGAATCCCATGTTTCGTTTTCTGCTCGTAATTATTCGTTACAAAACGCGCCAAAGTCCGTTTTTAGTTCAAAACTCGTCTAAACTATATCTAGTATCGCTTATACATTATTATCAATCCCGTTTTAAATATTAATATCACATTTTACTTAGACGTCGCAAGTTTAAACAAATTTCATCACATATACATTTTATCGATAATATAAACGAAATAATCGAATACTTTTAAATTAAACGCACCCTTTTTCGGTGTCAACACAATCAAACGCACCCGTTTCGGTGTCACAATATCAAACGCACCCATTTCCGTTGCAAACCAAACCCGACCAAACAACCCGACGCCCCGGCTGTCCCCGGTTGTCCCACAGCCTAACCCGACACCCCGTCGTCGGTTGTTAACCCACAACCCGACCGCACCCTTTGCGGCTGACCCGAAACCCAAACCAACCCAAACCCGACGCACCCCGTGTGGTGATAAACCACGAAACCAAACATACCCCGACTGTTTATAATAAAACCAACGCACCCTAGTCTGTGAAAAGCCACACGCACCCTAATTTGTGCAAAACCACACGCAACAAAGTCTAAACCAACGCACCCTCGAGGTGCTAGTTGAGAACCATATAAACGAACCCACCCTTGTGGGTAGTCACTGCCAAACGAACGCACCCCTAGTGCTTGAGAAGTCGAACCAGACGCACCCTTTTTGGTGCAAACCAAACGCACCCTGCCTTGGTGTTATTTCAGAACCAAAACGCACCCTTGGCGGCTGTGTATGCTCAAACCGAACCCACCCCTTGGCTGTTTAAATAAACCACACGCACCCTTCTTGGGGTTTAGCCACCGAAGCAAACACACCCTACGATGGTGTAGATCAAACGCACCCTCTTGTTGGGTGTATTTCACGAAACCGGAAACAAACACGTGGTGGTGGTCATGGAGTAGCAGCCAAAGGAGGGGGGCGGCTGTGGTGGTTAGTGGTGGTGGATATAGGCGCGTGACGGCGAGTGGGTGTGGGGATCAGATAGATCCGGTGGTGATGATTATTTTTGGTTTCGGTCGAAAAAGTTCGCCGAAAAAGTTTTCCGGCGGCGGCGGCGTGGTGGCCGGCGGCGGTGGCTGGCCGGAGAAGGGGGGCTGCCGGACATGGGAGAGAAGAGAGGGAGAGTGTGTGTTTATTTGTTATAAAAATGAAATGAAAAGATATAAAAGTTTTATTTATAATAAAACTTTAAAGATAAATGACAAGTTAATAATAGTTGAGGGTTACTTTTATAAATATCTAATGTAGTTTTTATAGCTTCCGGTTCGGGACTCGTTTGAACTAGTTAACGGTCGATTCAACGCACGAAACTTGTTTCATTGTTTTCCAAATAATTTTTCCAACAAAAACGAGTATTCATTTGATAGCATCTCATAAATATTTTTTATAACATTTATAAAAAAATATTTGTTATTCATTTGGAAAACCCGGTTATGTCTGGTCCGAAAGTAAAAATAAAAAATAAAATTTTAACCCGTATATTCGCGTTATCAACAAACGTTTTCGAATAACATGATGACTAATTTATTAAATATTTTTATTTAATAAAAAATGTTAATTAAATATAATTTAATTATTTTCTCGTTTCTAAATCTTGCGAGGGCATTTCAGTCACTTTCTGACTGTTTTCGGGTCTCAGTCAAAACTGAAAAGTTGTCAGGAATGTCAAATTGCTTTAGAGTCCGAGTTGTGAAAACATGATTTAATGGTTCATTTTTGATACGTCAACTATTAATTAATATATATCTTTTTCGTTTTCAGGCCAAATAAGTTAAAAATAACTTCCATTTGGGAAATATAATAATAAATATGATTTATTATTTGAAATATGTTCCGAAAATTTTACCGGTCACGCGGTAATTGTTTTTACGAGACAATAAAAGACCAAAAGTCAAAAAGTCAAGTCAGACCCAAAAAGTCAAAGGGTAAAATCGTCATTCGAAATTTCGAAAATTCTCGGATGTTACAGTACCTACCCCTTAAAGAAATCTCGTCCCGAGATTAAATTTGTGTTATCCGATTGTGTGACCAAGGAAATACTTAAGATTTGATAAACTAGTTTTAAATAAGACGCTGATAACTTTATTCAGCAAAATTTGGTGTTTTTACACTTCTCAATCTACCAAAATTTTGGCTAGGTTTGTCCAGGATATTTAATCCATCAAAATAGGTATCTCAAAATATATCATTACAGATCTTATGACTGGTATAACCGCGTTATAGGGAAAGTCTCATTATAGTGAAAACCTCAAGAAGAAGGTGTAGTCGCGTGAGTATGTTTGTATAAGTTTCTAAATGTCCGAGGACGGAGTCTCGTTTCTACTATCTGTAATGTTCGATGATTCACATCAACGTGGCTTATGTATGTAAGTACCCAACTTACTTGGCAGTACTAGGATGTATCGCGACCTAAGTCTTCCTACTAGTGGCCCGAAATGAATAGTCCAACTATCTGTTTCGTCGATAGGTGTTTATCTCGTTTAAGGGGAGTTGCATTACCTATTGGATAAAGTTGTATCAGTCGGGACCGCTCCAGGACCCAACAGCAGCGACCATAACGTCAATACTATAACAAATGGTGATGGGATGCCGAGAATGAGGACATTTCGAGAAACAATATTCCCAGAATAAAGTTTAACAAATGGGAGGAGCTCGCGGAAGAGCTTATGCGATAGACGGCGGATTATGGTACTCAGTCGCTAGTTTAAGGACGAATCAACTCCATTAACTCAAGTGTGTAACAAGTCTGTTAGTTCCACGAACAGTTCGTGATCGCGAGGATTAGCAACGGCAAAAGTAATAACTTAAGAATGTGATAAGGTAGCTCCAAGTGAGGCCTTAAGATTCTGCTGAGTAGTAAGACACGATTGTGTTTCTAGACCTTTATAACGAATTCCGGTGATTATCGAGTTCATGTTCTTACTCGTCTCACATTGGATACCATTAAGCCCACTCATTTATAATTTCTTATTTACATAAAGAAGCGTCCAAATTTATGTAAATAATGAATTGATAAACTTTTATGGTTCGTGATTTATAATATATTAATTAACTGAAGAGGCCGTCCTGATCGCAAAGCACTAAACCACAACCTTAAAATATATATAAAATATAAAAAATATAAAATATATATAGTAAAATAGTCTAGAACAAAACATAAAACCGAGAAAAGTAGGTATAGAATGTTCCCAAGGGATCGTTATCCCCAACGAGGCTGGACTGGAGAAATCCGTTACATCGGGAAGATTGAAGTTTTGAATAAAAAATAATTTGAGAGTGAGGAAATTAAATTAAACAATAACAAACAAAAATGTTTAAGAAAAACCTACAAATATTACGTAATTAATCTGAAAAAAACGGAGCAACAATCCCGAACAACAAAAGGGGGAAAAAACATAAAAATTCCTTCAAAAAATTAACCCACAGAGAAATTTTTGCTCCTAAACTACTCTAGGGACAATAGACAAAGAAGAAAAAAAGACTAGACTGAAAGAAGAGGTCGTTTGACCCAAGAAACGAGTCAAAGACAAAAACCGCACCCGAGCCCGTTCTTTAAAAATCAAAAAGTTAAAAAAATGACCACTACAAAATTTTTATATTTTTCCTATAAACTAGATGACTAAAAGAAAATTTTCTAAAAAAGAAAAATATTTTTTTGATAATTTTTTGTATTTTTATAATTTTTTAACTTTTAACTAAATTAAATTATAAAAAATACTAAACGACTTTTAAAAATTCTGAAAAATTTACCTAAAATACTTTACACTATAATTAACCTACGAAAAATAAGAAGCTAAAAATTGGCTTATAAATAAGCCCGAAATAAGCTGTAAACAGCTTATAGACTAAAAATGGAAAATGGGGTTAAATATTAAACCACTTGGGACTTTAATGAAAAAGTCCCAAGGGCGCAGCGGTAAGTGTGGGTTATAAAGAGGGGATGTATCGAGGGTAGAGACCCGGGTTCGAGTCTTGCTCACCCGGGTCACCCCTTGTCTTCCCCTTTTTTTTTTCGAAAAACTTTGTGAACCAAAGTTGTTAAGCTTATTGAGCTTAACAACTTTCAAAACTACAACCTTTTTTGAAAGCTTATGAATAAGCTTAAAAAGGGCTTTTAAGGTGACAGAAGCTAAACTAAGCTTAAAGCTTAAATTGGCTAAGTCTTGTGGACTTTTTTGGACACTTAAGCTAAAACTTAGGCTAATAAGTTAAAAGAGTTAACTACCCTATCTAAATAAGCACTAAAGAATCAAATGGGGTAACTAAATAAGCTGAAAGAGAGCTTATATGACAGAAACTTAACTTAAGCTTAAGAGCAAAAAGGCAAGGTCTTGGAAAACTTTTTGAATTAATAAGCTAACACTTGAACTATTAAGCTAAAAGGATTAACTACCCTATCCTAAATAAGCAATAAAAAGCTTAACTCTACAACTAAATAAGCTCAAAAAGGGCTTAAGCTTGACAGACACTTAAATAAGCTTAAGGGCAAAAAGCTTCTACTGTCAACACTAAATAAACAAGGAAAATGGCAAATAAGCACTCACACAAACAAAATAAGTTAGTAGGACAACGTTGAGACCAAGTGAATAAGCCCAAAAGCAAGAAGTACTAATACCCTCAAACAAGTAACTAACGTAACAGAGTTAGTACTGTTGGTGTAAAACTTAAACTAGGGACAAAAACTTGGCTTAAAAATAAGCTATCAAGAGGGCTTTCTAAAGTCTGAAACTTAGGGAACTTAACAAAGAGCTTATTGGCTTTTTAGAAAAGCCAATAACTCATGCTGAGGTTAACTAAGAAGCTAGATAAGAAGGCTTGAAGATGGACCCCTAGCACCAGGGGAGAATTAAGCTAAAACAAGGGCTTAATTTGACAGCTTATTTTAAGCTGTCAAATAAGCTCAAAATAAAAAGGAAAGTTGAAACATATCTAGAGAGGCTTAAAGTGAGCTTATGCTCAAATTTTAAGCCCCTAAACACAAAGAAAACATGCTGATTTTTTAGAATGAAAAATGGCCTTTTGCTTAAAAATTGACACTTAAAATTTTGGTAGGTTTGACTCAACAAGTCAAATGACCAAAGGATTTTTGACACCTTGTTTAAACACACAAAAGACACTCTTTTTAAAGCTAAAACTCAAATATACAATGGCTTATCCAAATAAGCCATTGTATCCCTTTTTAAAAACCACAGTTTTGACAATAGCTTAAAAAACTTTGAAAAAACAGTTTTGAGCTTAAAGACTTTGGAAAACAGGCTTGAATAAGCTTAAAAACTTAAGCTAAAACTAACTTTGTGACCACAACCCATACAAAACTTGTTTTGACCCGTTTTTACTCTTAACCCAAACACCCCCTTAATACTGTAAATGATATTTAGACTTGATTACTTGATTTTTAAAGAACAAACCCTTAAGACCAGATTATAAATAGCTTATATCAAGCCTAATAAGCAACTAGCAACCACAAATAAGCACTTAAATAGCCAATACAAGAATAAGCAGTTTAAAGGCAGATTTGGACAGTTTTTTCTCAAAACTTAACTAAATGAACTAGAACTTTAAAACTAAGCCTAAATAAGCATAATACACACAAATAAGTAATAATAAGCTAGAATAAGCCCTGCTACAGTACCCTAGAAAGAAAAATGGAGAATTAAGCTTACAAAGGTCCTTTGCATTTTGCAAGTGTTGTAAGTTTTCACAAGCTTATAAACCATCCTATGTGCTTACCAATAAGCTCTAAACCAAAGGGCCATCCATAATTAACCCTGCTCCTTCCTGAAAGCTTGATGATCTTTGACTTTTTGTTATATTTATTTGGTGATTTTGGAATGAATAAAGAACTAAAACGACAACAAACTATAAAGTCTGCATTGTCCTAGTTACTAGCAGCTTAAGAGAGCTTTTAAGAGCCTTTTTGGAACAGAGTTAACAAGTATAAAACATGGACTTAGAAAATAGAATTTTAACTTAGAAACTTCAACTTTCATTAACTTAACAAAACAGTTACAAGACTTCAATTTAAAAGACAATAAAAATAACTTAACTACATAAGCTGCTAAAGTAAAAACTGAATGCCCTAAGGCTTACATGAGATGCCTATTTATACTAATTATCTAGGTCTACGCTATGTCTTCTTGTGTGCTTTCTTTGTGAGGAGAAACTGAGGTTGTTTTTCTTTTGTGAGAGTGATCCATAAGGTCTTCAAAAGCAAATCCCAGCCCTTAAGAATCACTTGTGCTTCTTTTGGATCATCTAAACCGTCGAATCAAGCTTGGGGAGTTGTGGGATTGCCAACTTGGCAATCTTACAGCTGGGGTGAGTTTAGTGGAGGGGGAGGAGAGGGATTATCCAGGGTTTAATGGGGGTTACGGGATAAAAAGGGGGTGGTTAACCCGTGAGGAGTTTGGGGGAAAAAATGGGCGGGAAAAGCTGTTTTGGGTTTAACAGGAAAGGGTTTGGTGGTTTGCCAACTTTGGCCCCTCAAGGTATAAGTGTGTATTGCAAAAAAGGTCCTTTTGTGGTACAAGTTTAGGGACTTGGCAGTTTCAGTCCCTAAACGTGTATTGGGTGTTTGCAACCATGGTCCTTTGTTAATATAACTTGAGGGGTTTGGCAGTTTTGCCCCCTCAAGTTATATTTCACTAGAATTGCAAATTCAGTCCTTGTCTTTAATCTTTAATAATATAACCTTGGGGAATTGGCAATTTCAGTCCCTCAAGTTATATTTCTTCTGACTTTGACTTCCTCTTGACTTTGATTTTGTCGGGGTTGACTTTGACTTTGACTGTTTGACTTTCCTGTTGACTTTTGATTTCGATTGTCGGCTATCGTCTTTTCACCACTTGTTCATTCCAGTCTCGTTTTGTCGCTTTTTCTGCTTTGTTTTTCGTCCCTTTCTCTGGATATCCGTTTCCTTGCACAATACAAATGCCAAACAAAATGAAAAGCGATAGTATGTAAGAATGTTCCCGGGTTCGTTTTATCCCCACGAGGCTGGCTAGAGATATCGATACCAGTCGATCGATTGAGTTTGAATGAGAGTAAATGATTTTTGAGATGTGTGGAAAGCTTATGGCTAAACAATATAACAAACAATAGACGCTCTACAGAAAAAAAACTAAAAATTATGATAATTAAGCTGAAAACAACGAAAGCAAGGAATGTCCGAACAACGGGTCCAAAACCTAAAAATCATTCTCAAAATTATACCCTAAGAAGACAATTGTTACTTTTTAAACTACTCTAGTGGG
Organism: Tanacetum coccineum; assembly: GCA_026074375.1. Lineage (NCBI taxonomy): Eukaryota > Viridiplantae > Streptophyta > Magnoliopsida > Asterales > Asteraceae > Tanacetum > Tanacetum coccineum. The sequence goes on along the minus strand of BQNB010024455.1, from coordinate 1,848 downwards.
GATTAATAATGAAGAATGTAAAAAGGTATAGACTGCAATAACGGAGGTCGTTTCGACCCAAAAAAATCGTCGTCAGACACTCCCACACATAAATCCGTACCCGGGACCCGTTCTTCGAAAATCAAAAGTTTGAAAAATTGACCCTACAAAAGTTTTTCTATTTTTCCTACGTAGAATATGACTAAAGAAAATTTTCTAAAAAAAGAAAAATAATTTTTTTGATAATTTTTATATTTTTTATGAATTTTTTAAACTTTTAACTAAATTAAATTATAAAAAATACTAAACTATTTTTAAAAATTCTGAAAAAATTACGAAAATTACTTTGCACTACAACTACCCTACGAAAAATAAGAAACCCAACATTGAGCTTATAAATAAGCTCGAATTAAGCTGGAAACAGCTTATAGCTTTAAGGGTCCAAAAAAGGGTTAAATACAAAGCCACTTGGGACTCTAACGTAGAAGTCCCAAGGGCGCAGCGGTAACACTTGTATGAAAAGGGAGGTGTATTGAGGGTAGAGGCCCGGGTTCGAGTCTTGCTCACCCGGGTCACCCCTTATCTCCTCTCTTTTTTTTTATGAAAACTTTTTAAGCAAACTTGTTAAGCTCCTTGAGCTTAACAATTTTTATAACTACAGCTTTTTAAGAAAGCTTATAAATAAGCTGAAAAAGGGCTTTTTAAAACAGACAGAAGCTTAAAGTTAGCTTAAGGCTAAAGTGGCTTTTCCTTTTTGAGTTTTTGGACTAATAAGCTAAAGTTTGAACAAATAAGCTTAAGGGGTTTCTAACCTAACTTAAATAAGCACCTATGAGCTAAAGTCTACAACTAAATAAGCTGAAAAGCTAAACTAGACAGAGAACTTAACTAAGCTTAAAGGCAAATGGCTTATGGCTTTTATGCACAAATAAGCAAAGAAAATTGGAAATGAGCACACACAGCTTATCACACCAATAATATGAATCTCTAGGAACAAAAATGAGCCAATGAAATAAGCCCAATAAGCCAGAAGTTGGCTTATTCACTCAACAGTACTAACTTAAGAGTTAGTACTGCTAGGTGTGGCTTTGGACTCTAAACCCCACAATAAGCAAAGGAAGGGGCACAATAAGCTATCACAGGCCACTAGCAATCCAAATAAGCAAGTAAGGACACAAAAACAGCTATTGAAAAGCACAAAATAAGCTGGAAAGAAAAATAAGCTATAAGCCAAATTTGGCTTGGGTTGCAGTCCCAAAAGGGCCTTGGGGCACTTTTAGGGCTTATTTTTAAGCCCTTAGAGTGGGGCCCAATGGCTAAGCTTATAGGGGCTTAAAGCACACCCTATAAGCTCACTAAAATTGCTTTTTAGAAGGAAAATGGTGAGCTTTTGGACAGCTTAAAGAAGCTGTCAAAAAGGGCTTAAGCACTAGGGCACCTTTTTGGCAGATTTGAAAATAAGCTCTAAAAAGCTCAAAATAAGCTAAATTTCCTAAAAAGCTTTCTAAACTAGTTTAACATACCTAATACAATAAGAAATAAGGAAAAGCAATGAGCCACAAGGTCAAATAAGCTATTTGAGCTTTTGAGCTTAAGGTTGCTTGCTTAACAACCAAAAGCTTACTTTTAGCCTAAAAATTAAGCTGCTAAAAGACTTTCAAATCCAAAAATAAGTTGAAACAGATAGACACAAGCTCCTTGTGTCTCCTAATGAGCTTGTGCATCAATTTTCAAAAGCTAAAAGCTGGTTTAAATGACTCAAATTCGAGATTGAAAAGGTGATAGTTTTACTATGTAAAACTTGGCCAAAAATTTGATAAAATTTTGACAAAGACAAGTGCAAACCCAAAGGACTTTTAGGGCATGCAC
>BQNB010024454.1:0-60694 GCA_026074375.1 Tanacetum coccineum | reverse complement strand
AGGCTAATAATCTCCCCCGAAGTGAGGTCTTGAACACGGGAACGAGCTTCCTTTATTGACTCAATAAAATTGAGGCTAACAGGTAACATGTTGTTCACAAATTTAGAGTTAAGCTGCATTCTGGACATGGTCATCTTGATGTTTCTCATGTCGTTAATGAGCTTCGAAAACCTAACATAGTAAACATGAATGGTCTCTCCTTTGATTTGACGGAAGCGTTCAAATTCATCGTACAATTGTGATTCCCTGTCATCCTTTGTTAACTCAGAACCTTCCAGAATCATCAGAACCTTCCAGAATCATCTTCACATTGTCCCAAATGTCTTTGGCGTCAGTATAATGGTTGATGAGTGTGTAGATGTCTTTTGGTATACCTTGAAGTAAGATATTCGTAGCATGAATGTCAGCTTTATACCTTTCCTTTTGTTCAGCTGAAAGGTCGGCAAAGACTCTAGCACGTTCTGGACCTAGATGAAGTGCACCCTCCCCTCCTTCAGTAAGGGTATCTCTCATTGTTCCCATTTGAAATGGACCTTTAGTAATTGATTTCATTATATTCTCTCCATTATCTTTTCCTAGACAATATAAACGAATGCGTTGTTGCCAAGATTCAAAGTCTGTTCTGTCAAGCATTGGTGGGCGGGTATCGGAACCGGCATACTGGATATCTTCTAACATATTAGACATCTTGATGTATTGGTTATGAATGCAATTAACGTTCACCGGATTTTACAATTCTAAGATTTAAACCGATAAGAAGTTTACTGGGATTTTACAAAATCAATAGAAAAACCGTAAATGAATAATTTGGTTTGTTGATTTGTTTGAAATTTGGCGCAGTTGGATTATGAAAAAAAATAAATTTTAGATTATGAAAAAAAAAATTACCCTATTACAAAAATCTAAATTTGGTGTAAAAATAAGCTAAAAAGGCTAAAGAAAAAATTATATTTTACTTAATTGTTCCCGCCAAAAAGTGTCGCTAAAAAGGTGTTGACCGGAATTTTTTTTTTTTTTTTTTTACAAACCGCCTCCTATCTCTAAGCAAACTGCCACCAAGTAATCTCAAACCGCTGCCTAATATTATAATCAACCCGCTGTCTAAACAATAGGCAAACCGCCACCTGAAAATGAGGCAAACCGCCGGCAAAGACTATAGCAAACCGCTGCCAGTGTAAGCAAACAGTCGTGAAACAAAATAATCAAACCGCTGCTGTCTTAGGCAACCCGCCGTGAACTCAAACCGCTGCCTGATGGTAACTCGCTGCCTTGATTTTATAGTAACTCGCCGGTATCAAAAGAGTAACTCGCCGCCTAGGTTTTTATCCAAACCGCCTTGTATTTTGGCAACTCGCCATGGGTTTTTGGAAATTTGGGCAGAGTAACTTTTCCCTTTTGTTCAATATAATAATCAAATCGCCACCAATCCTGTGTAAACCGCCACCAACAAGCAAATAATTATTAAAATTAAGCAACTCGCCTTTGACTTTTGGCAACTCGCCTTTGACTTTTTCCTAAAAACGTGGATCTTGTCCCCCTTTCCTGTCAAACCGCCACTTAGAATATAGTATTATATTCAAACCTCCATGTAGAACATAAGGACGAATTCAACAAAAATCAAACCATATGATCTTTTTAACCACGAAACAAAGCTCTAATATGCAATACTAAGATGGTGTATGAAGATTAACCTTCCAATAACATGTATTTCTTCGTGGATCATAAAAACGAAGCAACCCTCCACGAAGAACACCAAACTTAATAACCTTATAAATCGAACTAGGAGCTTGTATACCACTTGAAATTGTTACAATCTAACCTTTTTGATGTGTAGAACAAGAGAAGATCAAGATTAACAAACAAATAAGCCAAAATCAAAAATGAGCCGTAGTTTTTTTTTGCTTCAAAATGAGCCACGAATTTGAGCTTAATGAACCACACGAATTAATAGATCTAGAGAGATCTAGAGAGAGAAAGTTAGAGAGAGAGAATGGTTGAGAGAAACTAAGGAAAACACACTAAAGAGTGTGTGTAAAATGAATAGATGCTTACCTCTTCCAAAGTTGGAAGAGGTATTTATAGTTCTTACAATTCACCGGGTATTAGTACCCGGTTCAATACTGAAAGTCATACGTTTACCTATTAAACTACGAGCTATAATGAACAGTAAAATACACTGGGTGACCGAGTCTTTTTCTAATATCTAACAGGTTAACACTTAGAAACATTCATTGTATGTTGGAACATCGGTCCCTTTGACCTTTAGGTTCCACAACTTGATTTCTAGTTTCTTGATTTCACCCAGCGGACAATACTTGTCTGTCATTTTCTTCTTGAGTACTTCCCAAGTCATTGAATATGCATCAGGACCTGAGGTTCTTATCTGACCATTCCACCAAGTCAAAGCAGCCCCTAACATAGTGCAGGTGGCAAACTTAAACCAGATTTTCAATAGTACAACCACTGATATGGAAAACTGATTCCATCTTTTCAATCCACTGGGTTAAACCAACGCCTTCATTTCCTTTGAAGATCAAAGGTTGACATTTCATGAAGTCAGCATAGAAACAAGGGCGTGTAGTTTGCACATTCATTTGGTTATCCCCGTGTGAACTGTGGCTTCCGTCTCCATTGGTGGAGTTTCGTAGAAGAGCTTGATCAATCATAGCTTGAATGGATTCTGGAGTCATGTTGTTTGGGTTGGTGCTGTTAGGTGGGGTATTCGGTCCTCGTCTTGTCACAGGTGCCATGATTCGTCTAAATCACAAGAGATAAAACGTGAGGTCATGACAAGATATACAATAATTTACAGATGAGACAACAACACAAGAGAGGTATATAGTACAACATAACACATCTATTTCATTCATAACTTGGAAAATTTTACATGAAATAGTTTTTGGTACACAATATACAATACAAAAGATCTAAGGCTATGCTAGCGGGGAGAACCCCTAATACTTAACATGCCTGAACAACTGCTTAGCAAAGTAAAATGAAATAAACCACTAGATTTGACTATCCGCATCCCTAGAAGCGTCTTGGTGATTTGGAACTCTGACATCTGGTCCTGGCTGTCTAGCTCTCCTTTGCTGCTCTCGTAGTGCTAACAACTCGGCCTGCATGTCACCCATCTCTCGTCTTATGTCTCTCATCACTCGGGGAATCTCTACCATCTGTGCCTTACGTCTACGGTCAGTCTCTCGAAGCTCTGCCATCTTAGTCTGCTGCATCTGGGAGTGAGTCTCATGTACCTGGTGCTGTGTCTAAATAAGAGTACCCTGCAGCTGTAACTGTGTCTGATGTGCCTGGATCTAAGACTCGTGTGCATACACCTGCTCACGGTGGGTCTGAAGCTCATAATGAACTGCCTGACTTAATCCTACCGAATGACCCCAAGCCTCTCGGGAAGCATATGCCTCCTCCTCTACAATCAGTATTGTCTCCTGATGAGCTATCCTATCCTCTATAAGCAAGTTGACCCATTGCGAGTCCATAGTGACTCGCTATGATATGCGAGTCCTACTATCCTAAGCATCCTCTAGTAGAGCATATAAGTCATGTGTATCATGCTCATGGAGCTCAGCAAGCTCTGTAACCCTAGTATTGACCTCTCCCACGGTCATAGGTGCTATCTTTGAAACTGCCTCTGCCGGATCCACCCAAGTATCCCTAATACCATACCCAACCTCTCTAATCCCCCATCGTCTCGCTTCAGCATCTACGATGCTGACAAACCCATAATCTATCCCCCGACCTCTGGTAGGTCTAGCAGTGGAACTCTCCTCGACCTCATACCTGAGGCCTAGAGTAGACAAACACGACCTCTTACGAAGTGGCAGCTCGGACTCAGGAATATCATCCTTACGGTCAACAGGTGGTGGTACATATAGAGATGGTGGTAGTGGAGGTGATGGTAATGCGGCAGTAACCGCATCAATAAGGGCCTGAGTGGAGGCTAACCTGAGTGTCTGGATTTGGGTTGAACACCCAGATGATGGTAGTAATGGTGATGGCACAGGTAGTGGTGATGAATGTGTAGATGGGGTCGTGCACCTAGCAAGGCGCTACCCTGCAAAGGGTGGTGGTAGTGAGGTAATTGGTGATGGTGGTGGAGTAGGCATGGCTAGAAGTCTCTCAACCTCTACCTCTGGTGGAAGGGATATGGAAGCCTGAAGCCGTACAGTAATCCTAGCTCTAATGGTAGTAATGTCAGTGGAGGGTGGTGGTGTAATAGGCTCTGTTCCCGCAGGTGGGGAAACAAGCTCAACAGAGGTACAACAACATCGGAGTCGGTCGGAGCTAAGTGATCCTCCTCCTCCTCATCCTCATCTTCCGCATCCCCATCATCGGCGTCATCCTCGAATGAATAGCCATCATCATCATTTCCTTCATATCCCCCTTCCATAGGATAGTCAACCGGACCATCCTCTGGATCTGACACATCGTCCTCGTACTCCTCTGGATCCTCCACTGGATCCGACTCAGCAACACATCCTGGTGACTCAGTAGTAGGTGAAACAACAAGTGGTAATGGCTGCTCCTCAGCCGGAAACACATGCTCATCGTCTAATGGTATATACTAGGGTACATAGGCTCTGGCATAGAGTCGGGATCATGTGCTGTAGAAACATAGGCTCACGCTTATCCTCGTCCTGTGGTACTGGTGGTGTCTGTGGCTCCTTGGGGATAGGTATGTAATCCGGTGATGGTGGGGCTACCGGCTGCATAGGGAGTCCATCGTATTCGTATACGATGACTCATGGAGAACCACCGTTCGACAGTTTCTCGTCAACTCCCTAAAATACCCTCCTTGGCTCAGAATGGTTATTGTAGAGGAAGTGTGGTAAACGCAGATTGATGCAGAAAACCATGACTGCTGGTGTAAAAACAAAAATAACTTATATAGTATTTATTTTAAGGACTCTTATAGTATTATACGTATATAATTTATATACTCGTATATCAATAATGGCAAAGCACTAGTTAACTACTAATGCTAAAACAGGTATATGTCATGTAAGGCATATATGTAGATTGAAAACAAGTAAAATGTATAGTGAGTCCCGTGACAAACCTATTTGTGAATTGCGGAGTTTGAAAATGGTTATAGTCCAGACAAAAACTTTTGACCTGGTTCTCTATAACTTGGCCTAGATTCCAATATGTACACACCTCCAAATCGGAGTGTGAGCGGAAAATTGATATACGAGGGCTCACTTATAGAACAAAAGCAAGATATGAGAACGACACTAAACATGTCGTTTTAAAAAAAGATACAATTGGATTAAACAAAATACTTGTTCATTACATGAGCTCATGGCTTCAAATTGTTCGACAATATAAGTAAAGATTTCGGGTTTATAACAAATGTTCCCAAAATGTAATACGACCCAAATCTTTAGTATTGACTCTCTCCAAAGAGTGACCCCCAATGTATCTGGGCACCTCGTGCCTTATTGACCTGAGAAAAACATGCTTAAAACGTCAACATAAAGTTGGTGAATTCATAGGTTTATGTAAATCAATTGTAGGACCGCAAGATTTCCAAGTGTATGATTAAGCAACAGATGCAAACATCATAAAAAGTAATTACGTTTTCCTAAGCTCATGACACTGAAGCTCGACATGTATGAATGCAATAAATTGCCAACAATGCCCGTGAATGATGTTCTAACCCGCAACATCCCAAATCCGACATGGTATACGTTTGTTGTCCGGCAAACCGGCACAGTGAGCGCTACTCACCCAAACGGGGACGTCAATCCCAAATAGATCTATTTATAACACTCGCGCTTACAATCTAGTAATTGACAGTTCATGATAAAGGGCTCAGTGGGTTATCGCTACTTAGGCAAAACACGTAATCATTGTATAAAATGTACCCTTGCGTCCAATTTGTAAAACAAAGCATGTTCTCACCCCAAAGATGTAAAACATTTAAATAATTGTAAAGCATGGGGCTATGAACTCACCTTAGTAGGTAGTCCCCTGTGAATGATAAATATATCCAAGTATGGCAAATGAATCTCACCGTCAAATACCTAAGTAAATACGGCCAGTCTTAGTCTACAAGTTTAGGCTAACGACTTAATGCATAAACTACAATAAATTGCTAGTTTATATATACTGTTATCACTTGTGTGGTGATGCACATGTTTATTGTATTTGTCTTTACTTGTTGGCTCTTGGGAAGGTATACGACTACACACGTACAAGTATATGTATAAGCGTTATTAATAAATATATATATTTATTAAGTCGCGTTTTAATTTGTATAACGTCCGTTAACTATTATAACTTGTACGATACGTTAAGTGTTTATAAAAATCACTTTTGTTCGTAAAATACCCTTAGGTTTTCTATATTTACAAAAATAGTCCTTGTGTTTATGAAAATAGGTTATTTACATTTTAAACCCTTAGGTTTCCATATTTACACTTTTAGTCCTTCAACTTTTAAAAATTACCCTTTAGATCTTTATAAGTTCCAATTAAGTTTTAACAAGTGACAATAAGTTTTATTAAACTCCAATAAGCCACATAAGCTGCGGTAACTTATAAATAAGCTCAGATAAGCTTATTTTAGCTTATTGGGCCCGTTAAGGTCCATTAAACAAATTTAGGGTCCAATTAAGATTTTAAAAGCACCTAAGCCCTTATTAAGCTCATTTAAGCTTAATGAATCTGTTAAGCTAAAAAATAAGCTCGGGTGAGCTTATTTGAGCTTATTGGGCTCGTTAGCCCAATAACTTTAACCCGAAAGGTTTTCAAAGGGTCCATTAGGGTTTGATAACATGTTCAACTTATCTTTCTAGTCTTATTAAGCACTTATGGGCCTAATTAAGTTGTTTTCACTTTATGGCTTATTCAATAAGCTAAAAGCTCTCGGTAATGGGCTTTTGGGCCCATTAATAACTCGAATAGCATTTTAAGCCTTTAGGCTTGATCTATTTAGGTCCATTAGCTTTCTAAGTTTATAATAAGTCCTATAAGCTGCATAAGCTCGCAAATAAGCTGTCCAAGCTTATTCGTGGCTTATGGACTCGTGTTTGGCCACGATAATGGGGTGCCAAGCCCATTAAGGGTCCAGTTAGGTTTCTAAGGTACATTAGGGTCCATACAAGTCCAATAAGCATATTAGGCTTCTTAATAACCTTAGAGAGCTTATTTAAAAAGCTATGGACCCCACGGTATGGCTTGTTGGGATTGTTTGGGTTTACGAAGTCCATTAGTGGCCTGTTAAGGTTTCTCATGCGTGTCTGACTAACCAACAAGTTTAATAACCTCCTTAACCTTTCTATAAGCTCAAGTGAGCTTAATAATAAGCCATGGGTCCCTAACTAATGGACTTTTAGGCCCATTAACGTTCGTTTGTGGATTGTTTGGCCTAACAAGGCCCATTAGTGGCCTGTTAATGAAGTTAAGGTCTCGTTAGGACCACTAGCACCAAAACAAGCTCGCTTAGTATTACTTAATCATGTTTTATCACATGTAATCCTTTAATAAGTTAATATACTCTTTCCCAAGCCTAGCCATTATGATTTCATGAAAAGTTTATGTGTTGTTTTTGTGTATTTTGTACAAACGAGTTAGTGTTCACATAGGTCTCCCTTTTTTGTAATTTAACAAAAACGTTTAATACCTTACCTCATTTTTAAGTCATGTTTTACATTTCTTAGCACCTCACAAGTGATAATATACATATGTATATGCTTATAACATGCATGCTTTGCATTTAGCATGCACAAGCTCACGTTAGTTTGTTATCTATAAACCAACGTGACCAAATGGCTAGAAATCAAAGAAACAAACATGATACGAATGTGTATAGCTTAGTACGTGACTTACAATAGTCCTAGTGTCTTGGTTCGCGTTAGGAAGACAACCCATAATGTATACACGATCGAATAACAAACCCAAAGCTCCAAAGCTCATCAAATACCCACGTCTCGGCTCGTGTACCTTCTTATGACCTTGTATGAAAACCTAGTATTCCTTGTATCCTTAGAAGTGAAATGGGATGAAGTGTTTGGGTTCGGCTATGATAAATTCGAAATCAAAGGAGAATAAGGAATGGTTTTTGTTTGAGAAAGTGTTTAGGAGTTGTAAGAAATGTTTAAGGTCAATGTGAGTGGGTATATATAGGCTTGAGAACTAGTTAGCTCACTTAGTCCCTAACCAAATCCAAACCGTACCCTTATGTGGTGGGTTTGAGGTTTCTAGTTAGCTCAAATGGTTTTCTTATTAAACCACCTAATACAAATCCTTAATTATAAGATAATTGTACAAGATTTTCTAGGATTATGAAAATCTTATGGTTTGTGTGTGCTTATTTGTTACCGCGGGTATCAAGAGGGCACAAAGGGATCAAATGTGGTTAATATCCTTTGTGTAATAAGCTAATTATGGACATAAAGTACATTCTATAATTAACCTAGGATTGTACATGTACTTAGGGAATATTAAAAGGATTTTCTAGTATGTATGTGGGACGAATGGTGTATGGGTTTTGCTTACCCATTTTCAGCCAAGGTGGCTTATTAACACAAGAATTTAATAATTTTTGTGTTTAAGGTTTAAAAGTGGTTATTGGTTTGAGTCTAGGTAAGTCTAGGTATTTCCAGAGTGTGTCTAAACGTATTTTATTATGAAACGTAAGCCTTTTACGTGACCAATAAAAATAAAATTCGTAAATTCAATAAGTATCTTCTTAATAATTATATAACACTTGCTTGACATAAACCTTAATTTATTTGGTGACCGTTTACATTAAATGATTATTTCTAGTCTACGCGATTTAGCTTAAAAGTTAAATTAAAAGTAAACGCGTATTGGACTAAAATAAATAGTGAAGAATAATTAAAGTCATAAAATAACTTGAAATTGAGAAATGTTACAAACGGGCCACGTAAGTTGTTAACTGCGAGGAAGAGAGTTAGACCTTTACCAGCTCGCAGATTAGCATGTAGGCATGCATCTCCTCATTCTTTAGACCACCGCCCATCTTCTTCTAGTTCATCTTCGAATTCTTCGCCAGTTCATTCTTCGGGTTTAGATGCATCAAATTAGGCTCATTCTAGATCTTCGATAAGAGATGTGCCACCTAGATTGTGTTACCCTCCAAGGAGAGCACCACGACGTAGTGAGGCATTTCGTTGTTAGTGTGCTGCTCCATTATCTACTTTGTATCCACCGACTACATCAGAGTTATCATCAGGAGATTCATCAAAGAGACCACTGCATTTATCTTCACATTCTGCTAGACCATCTCGCAAGAGATGTAGATCCCCGATTGATTCTGTACCATCATCTACACCAGTTATAGGATCATTAGCTCCTACCCGTGCTAATCTCTTACCACCTCGTAAGAGGTTCAGAGATTCATATTCGTCTGAGGCTAGCATAGAGGAGGATACCGAGATTGATCCTATAGAGACTGAGGTTGATATAGAGTTGGGTATTAGTGATGGGGATGATGTTAGAGATCATGTTGAGATTGACCCTAGGGATGTCAGGGATGAAACGAAGGAGTATGAGGCTGATGCCAGTGCTGGAGACACGGTTGAGGTAGGTATAAACTCGATGTCCGCACTGATTGTTGAGGATGAGATTGTAGAGCCAGATGGAAAGGATTCTTCTGATTCGTCTGGCACTAGGGATGGAATTGTTAGGTCATTCAAGGATATGCCGATTGACTTGGATGATGTTGTGCGTAACTTTTACCATCACATGTTTGAGGTTTGTGTTGATAGGATTGTCAGGATTGAGACTGTTTAGAGATGATTAGAGGCCGATCAGTTAATAGCTAAGGGACAGCGAGTTAGTATGATCGAGAGGATTGACAGCTTGATGTTGGAGAACCTCAAGGTTCGTGCTATTTTAGATATCGAGAGGGATTGTATGAACAGTCTTTGACTTCACATGTCTCTTTCACAGGAGGAGTTTCGTCAGGTTCATAGGGACCGTGATGATACTCGGGGGAGACTTAGGAGGTTGAAGTCATATGTTGAGAGACGTTTGGGTTTTCACCCTTAGACTAGTAGTACCATGATCATGTAGACACTAGACTGATAGTTAGGTCTAGATGTTAGCAGTAGAAATAATTGTGGATCATGTACCTATTTTGGATTTTGGTTGTAACCGAATTATGCTTTTATTCTTGAAATGAAAAGCTTGTTTTGATTCTCTCACGTATTTATCTATATTGTTATTTATTCGCTCTGGCAATCGTATTGTAATTATATTTTATTTCATAGCATGTATTAAATTGTCGTTATCTAATGATAGTGTATTCGTTTTAAAATCTCACCATGGGTTGTGTCTTGTGATGTAGAACAATGACTAACACCCATTCCGGTATGACCTCTGCCTCAATTGAAGAAATGATCAACCAACGTGTGGACGCAGCTCTAGAGGCTCGTTGGGTTAACTAAGATCTATAACTCGAGAATGGGAATGACAATGGAGGAGGAGATGGTAATGGAAATGGTAATGGAAATGGTAATGGAAATGGTAATGGAAATGGTACTGGGAATGGAAACAATAGAGGTGACAACGGTGACGGTAATGAGAACCGTAATGTGAATGGAAGAGGCGATATGCCTGTTGCTCGTGAATGTACTTACCAAGATTTCATGAAATGTCAACCACTGAGTTTTAAAGGAACAGAAGGTGTGGTTGGTTTGATAAAGTGGTTTGAGAAAATAGAAACAGTGTTCCATATCAGCAACTTCCCAGAGAAGTCCCGAGTAAAGTATGCTACTTGCACCCTGTTAAACAGTGCACTGACTTGGTGGAACCCACATAAGAGGACTATTGGGACTGAGGCTGCATTTGCCATGTCATGGAGAGAGCTCATGAAGCTAATGACTAAAGTGTGCTACCCAAGGAATAAGATTCAGAAAATGGAAACTAAACTATGGAACTTAACCGTAAAGAACAATGATTTGACTACTTATACTCAGAGATTCCAAGAACTTACCATGATGTGTACCAAAATGGTCCTCGAGGAGGAAGATCGGGTGGAGAAATTCATTGGAGGTCTTCTTGATAATATCCAAGGGAATGTAATTGCTGTAGAACCCATAAGACTACAAGATGCTGTTCGAATTGCCAACAACTTGATGGATCAAAAGTTGAAGGGCTATGCTGTAAGAAACACATAGAACAATAGAAGATTAAACAACAATTATAGAAACAACCATGGGCAACAACCACCTCACAAACGACAGAATACTGGAGCTTAGAATGTTGCTAGAGCCTATATGGCTGGTAACAATGAGAAGAATAGTTATGAAGGAACACTTCCTTTCTGCAATAGGTGTAAGCTACACCACGAGGGACAGTGTATTATAAAGTGTAACAACTGTAAGAAAGTTGGGCACATGACAAGAGATTGCAGGGCTGTAATTGCCACAACTACTGAAGGGAATCCAGGGCCGAATCAGAGGGTTGTTACGTGCTTTGAATGTGGAGCACAATGACATTACCGAAAGGATTGTCTCAAAGTAAAACCAAAAACCATGGAACAAAGCAATAGTTCCTAAATCGCAAGAGGCAAAGCATATGTCTTGGGAGGAAGGTGATGCTAACTCCAGGTTCTGACATTATCACGGGTAACATTCCTCTCCAACGATGCAGCAAGCTTATATATTATTTGATTCGAGTAGCTGATAGAATTTTCATATCAACTACTTTTAGTACATCTGCTTAGATATCATTCTCTCTGGCCATAGACGTAGTTACGCTATCCGAGCTAGCTACTGAAAGAACTTTCAGAAACCAAACAACTGTGCTTAGAGGCTGCATATTAGGATGTTAGACATCCATTTAATATCGACATGATGCTTATAGATTTGGGTATTTCGTCGTTATCACGGCATGGATTGGTTAGCAAAGAATCATGCAGTGATTGTCTGTGACGAGAAGATAGTGCGTATTCCTTACGGAAACGAAATTCTGATCGTTCAAGGAGACAAAAGTGACAAGGAGAAGAAATTGACATTGAGCATTATATCATGTCAAAAGTCCCAGAAGTATATAGAGAAAGGTTGTCAACTATTTTTGGCGCAGGTTACGGTGAAAGAAAATAAAGACAAGTCGAAGGATAAGCGACTCGAAGACGTGCCGACTGTACGAGAATTTTCAGAAGTCTTTCCTGAAGACTTTACCTAAATTACCACCGATATGACAAGTTGAATTCCAAATCGATTTAGTCCCAGGTGTTGCACCTGTAGCTCGAGCCCCGTATAGATTAGCACCGGTGGAAATGGAAGAATTGTCTGCTCAACTACAAGAACTTTCTGACAAAGGATTCATAAGACCAAGTTCCTCACCCTGGGGAGCTCCGGTTTTGTTTGTCAAAAAGAAAGACGGCTCTTTTCGGAATGTGTATCGACTACCGTGACTTAACAAGCTTACTGTTAAAAGAATATGATACCCACTTCCAAATCCGACGACTTGTTTGATCCAGTTGCAAGGATCCAACGAGTGTACATCAAAGAGTAGATCGAATTTAAGGTCTGGTTATCACCAACTCAGAGTTTATGAAGAGGATATCCCAAGGACAGTGTTTAGGACCTGCTATGGTCACTACGAGTTCCAAGTGATGCCTTTCGGATTAACTAACGCGCCGACAGTATTCATGGACTTGATGAACCGGGTATGCCGACCATACTTAGATAAATTATGATCGTGTTCATCGATGATATCTTGATCTACTCGAAGACCCAAGGAAGAAACATGATGCAACAACATAACTAATTTTGGAGTTGCTCAGAAGGAAAGAATTGTACGCCAAGTTCTCGAAGATTGCGACATTTGGCTTGGTCGAAGTACATTTCTTAGACACGTGATTGATATTGAAGTGTAACTCACGTTGATCCTTGACGATTAAGTCAATACAAGATTGGAATCACCCAGGGGAGACTCTAAACGAAAATATCGCCAATTTCTAGTCTTTAGCCGGTTACTACGACGATTTATCGAAAGGTTTCTCCAAGATTGCCAAGCCTATGACGAAGCTGACTCAGAAAAGTGTAAAGTTCAATTGGGGCGAAAAAGAGGAAACTGCTTTCCATACATTGAAGCAAAAGTTGTGTAGTGCACCGATTTTGGCATTGCCGGAAGGAAGTGAAAACTTCATAGTATATTGTGATGCTTCTCACAAGGGATTAGGCGCAGTGTTGATGAAGAAGGAGAAAGTCATAGCTTATGCATCCCGCCAACTCAAAATCTATGAGAAGAACTACACGACACATGATTTGGAATTGGGAGTTGTGGTGTTCGCTCTCAAGATGTGGAGACATTACCTTTACGGCACGAAGTGCGTTGTGTTAACTGATTATAAGAGTTTGCAACATATTCTAGATCAGAAAGAGTTGAACATAAGACAACGTAGATGGTTAAAGCTATTAAGTGACTACGACTGTGAGTTACGTTATCACCCGAGAAAGGCGAATGTGGTGGCTGATGCGTTGAGACGAAAGAGTATACCTAAGCCACTACGAGTTTAAGCCTTGGTTATGACATTTGGTTTAAACCTCCCTGTGCAAATCTTGAATGCTTAGGTTGAGGCAATAAAGGAAGAGAATTATGGAACATAAGACTTATGTGGCATGATTAAGAATCTGGAGCCACGTGCCGACGGAACGTTGTGTTTGAAGAATAGAAGTTGGATACCCTGTTTTGGTAACTTGAGAGCTTTGATTATGCACGAGTCGCATAAGTCAAAGTATTCGATCCACCCTGGATCGGACAAGATGTACCAAGATTTAAAGAAGCTATACTGGTGGCCCAACATGAAACCAGAAATTGCCACGTATGTCAGTAAATGCATGACATGTGCAAAGGTTAAAGCAGAATACCAAAAACCATCCGGTTTGTTGGTTCAACCCATAATCCTAATATAGAAATGGGAGAACATTACTATAGATTTCGTTACTAAGTTACCTAAGACGACGTTTGGTCAAGATACAATTTGGGTAATTGTAGACCGACTCACAAAATCTGCTCATTTCTTACCAATGAAGGAAACCGACTCAATGGAGAAGTTGATGAGACAATACTTGAAGGAAGTAGTCTCGAGACATGGAGTGCCAGTTTCGATTATTTCTGATCGAGACAGTAAGTTTACGTCTCATTTCTGGAAATCGTTGAACGAAGCCCTAGGTACTCAATTGGATATGAGTACGGCTTACCACCCATAAACAGATGGTCAAAGTGAGAGGACCATCCAAACGTTAGAAAATATGCTACGAGCGTGTGTGATGGACTTCGAATAGGGACGGGACAGACATCTACCATTGATAGAGTTCTCCTACAACAACAACTATCATACGAGTATTAAAGCTACACCTTTTGAGGCATTGTATGGTCGCAAGCGTCGTTCACCTATCTGTTGGGCTGAGGTAGGAGACGCTCAGCTTACTGGCCTAAAAATTATTCGTGAAACAATAGAGAAGATTATCTAAATCAAGAATCGTTTACAAGCTCCACGTGATCGACAAAGGAGCTACGCTAATAAGATTCGTAAGCAATTGGAGTTACAATTTGGGGATAAGGTTATGTTGAAAGTATCGCCCTAGAAAGGAGTGACACGTTTCGGCAAACGGGGAAAGCTGAACCATCGTTATATTGAACCTTTTAAGATTCTCGCTAAA
Source organism: Tanacetum coccineum (assembly GCA_026074375.1). NCBI lineage: Eukaryota > Viridiplantae > Streptophyta > Magnoliopsida > Asterales > Asteraceae > Tanacetum > Tanacetum coccineum. The sequence continues at coordinate 46,032 of BQNB010024454.1, read as the reverse complement.
GTTGGAACGGTTGCATATCGACTTGAGTTACCTTAGAAACTGAGCCGTGTTTATAGCACTTTTCACGTCTCAAACCTTAAGAAGTGCTTATCCGACGAACCACTCGCTATTCTGTTGGACGAAATCCACGTCGACGACAAGCTCAATTTCATTGAAGAACCGATTAAAGTTATAAACCGCAAAGTTAAATGTTTGAAGCAAAGTCGCATTATAATCGTAAAGGTCCATTGGAATTCTAGAATAGGTCCCGAGTATACTTGGGAGCGCGAAGACCAAATGCAGAAAAAGTACCCTCATTTTTTCGCTAACCCTGAATCCGTACCTCAAGCTACGTCCTAAGCTTTGAGGACAAAGCTATTTTAACGGGGAAAGGATGTCACACCCCGTAAATTTCAGGTCAATATTTTAAACTTTTCCGATTATTATTTTTGACTTTTATACGTTATGTTTGAATCTGATAGTTTACCGGGAAGTTAAACCGCGTAAATCTGAAAAGCATCATCGGACGCGTTCCGGCATCGGATATTCATTAGTTTAGATATTATATGAGTTATTTTATCTTTTCTAAGTGTTTCATGATTTTTAATCACTTCCGATATTAATTTTAGGGCTCTATCTCTTAAATTGCGTTTTTCACGTTTTTGATCAACCAGAACCCAAAAACCCGCAATCTTTTCGTGTAAACTCTATTCATCGTATGTCTCATGTCATAGTACTAAAAATTTCATTCACCTTCCTTTTTCTTGGTCATATTGGACGCCTAAGCCACAACAACACCACCATGCATCCTAAATTAATAAAATGGCATCGTATTTTGAAAGTCCTACCCATGTGTGCATGCGAGATGAGAAAGTGACTTATGAGTAAGTCACACTCATGCACATATCACTAGTAAACCCCTTCATGTGATCTCTTACATCTTTGTAAGAGGTTGACTTTCAATTTGACCAACTAGTATCCATAAGATGAGCCATGACTCAAAAATTTTGAACCATGATGGTCCTTGTGACCTATGCTCGGCCGAACCATCAACACACACACCTTTGGTGTGTGTTGGTCACATGTGTGCACCTTTGAACCCTTAAAACCCTAATTTCATCCTATAAATACAAGGCCATACCAAGACTTAGGGTTTCATTCTCATCATAGCCTCAAAAATCACACATCTCTTCTCTCCCTCCCTTGCTTGCTCACGGCATACACACCCCTTTCTAGGGTTTTCATTTTCTTTGATTTTCTTCAAGAACCAAACATTCTAAGTTCATTTCTAAGGGTTTCTAAGGTAGATCCAAGTATTGGTTGTTCGATTTTCAATGGTTTCTCAAGATTATAAAATTAGGGTTTCTAATTTTATAAGTGGGTTTATAGATCTAGTCATCTTGGGTATAGATCTTGTTATTCACTACTTGTTCTTCATTCTTGTAAGCATTCTTGACCCATCTCTTGTTTCATTTCCTATATTCTTATGAATATTGTTCAAGTATAAGAATCCATATGTTTGTGTTACTTTTAAAAAGAAATGATAAAAGTAACTTGGCAACTTTTATAAAAATGGAAGTGTTATGTTTGTTGTTTTATAAGTTATGGTGAGATGAGTTGAAAAGTGTGTTGCAACAATAGAAATGAAGGGATTAAGTTAGATTAAGTGTGGTTTTGTTGGTTAGTTTTGGCAAAAAAGAAGGTAGTTTCGGCAAAACCCAATGAATAGTGTGCTGATGTGAATAGTAAAAAGGGTATTCGAACACTTACGGACATTTTTGGACTTTCTAAACTCTAGCGAAACATATAGTAATACATATATATAGATTAGCATTATTTGAAGACGTCATTAACATATTTTAGGAAAAGCGATAAAGTTACTAAAAATAGTAAGTTTGGTAAAACTTAGCGGATCAGACTTGGAAGTTAAGCGATTATGGTTAGTTAGCGTTTGAAAATATGGAAACTTAACAAATATAGGGGACGGTATTAATGTCTTGAAACTAAAAACTTTCCTAAAATAGAAACTTTCTAAAAGTAGTAATTTTTGGATAAACACCAAGACTTGACGAAAAACTCTATAATTTTATTTAGTCATACTTTATTAAATAAACTAAATCACAAACACATATGGATGTCTTTTCTCTTGAAAGCGTATCGTACAAGTTTCGGTTATCTTCTGTTTTCCTAAGACGCGTCGTTTATTTAGGTCGCGTGTAGGACCTCTCGGCTTTATTACTTCTCCGTTGATTATCTATTCACCACTTGCTTAAGGTGAGTTCATAGCCCACGTTTTACCTATTTTCAAATGCTTTATACTTTGGGGTGAGAAACATTGTTTACTTTTAAAATTAGACACAAGTTCTTAACGTGAGATTGAGTTTTTTTAACCATGTTATGTGGTGACTAAGTTGCTTACAAACCACTATTGCTCATCGAACTATTCATAAACGTTATTCACTATCGCCATTAGATTGGTTAGTGGAGTAGCGATATGCGTAAATTGATCTATTTGGACTAAGTATTCCCTATTGTTTTTTTCTACTTATCGAAGAACAAACGGGATATTATGTCATGTAATGTGCGTTGCTTGGTGGTCTTTGGTTTGCGGACACTAGTTAAGGGAGAGGAGAATATTATGTGGCAGGATATGATTGTCATGTTTTTATTAGCATCTGGTGTCATGAGCTTAGCGTATCACGTAAATACTTTTATGGATGTTGTATCTGTTATAGTAGTCATATAGCGTTTGAATTCTTGTGGTTCCACTCTTTGTTTTAACTAAAACTTATGAATTCTCACAAACATTATGTTGACGTTTAAATATGTTTTCTCTGTGTGCTTAGCTTGGCTTGATTTTGATGCTAAATGGGCGTCTATGTGCTATGGTGACCTCGCAAATTTTCAAAGACTTATCTATTTCATACTCGATTGTCTATTGTCAAACTTTGTTATGCTTCTGCTACATTTAACTCTTCTTTGATAGTTGTATATTTAAATTATTTTCTTATGCAACGAGTACACACCTATTTTTCATACACCATGATTAGTGGTAGTTCTTTATTACTTTGTGTTACGGATTGTTATGACGTCACGCCTCGGACAGTTTTCATCCAGGACCGCTGGGGGTGTGTACAGATTTGGTTATTAGAGCCAGGTTATAGAAGATCCAGGTAGTTATACTAGGTGCAGGTCTATAACCAGTTATGTGTTCTATGTGCCTTTTTTTGTCGCTTATGTTTTGGCTATCCTTGTTATTATTATATACGATTCCTTATTTATACTTGAGGTATTTAAATATTTCCATATATACCGTGCTATTCATTTCATCATTTCTTTTGCTTGCAATGGTTTCATATAAAGGAGATTTATATTATAAACTTTTGCTGGTTGCAGATAATGGCAGCTTAGCATATTTGCTATTTTTCTGATTCTTTGGATGAGAGTGGTGGGATCACGCCCTCTCGGGTTATTCTTTTTGGTGATCATTCCTTACTCTTAGTCCTTTTTTTGTGGTTGCCTCCAGAGACTTTACTATTGCTACTGTTATTTAACTGTGCTTTGCTCCTGTGGTTGAGACGACTCTTGTTGCTTTACCCACTGGATTGTGTGGCTTGATTCCATATTCGGGTTCCGATTCTGATTCACCAGATGAGATGTCTTCACCAGAGCACATTTCCCCGCTTCCAGCTATTTCACCATACTTAGGCACCGATTCTTCTGAGGCTCCTGATTCTTCTGATGGACCACCATCGCATGACCCTTATGTTTCTACCATTGCTCGTTGGAGGAGCAGGGTAACAGCACCTCCATTATCATTATATGAGTTTCCTATTGCTCTTGTTACTGCCCCGCCCGGGATTCGTCGATGGCCAGTAATTCGTATTCGACCCGGGGAGGTTATTCCTTTTGGTCAACCTTACTGCACCCATCTTAATGGGCCGCGTAAGTTGTTGACTGCGAGGAAGAGAGTTGGACCTATTCCTGCTCGTAGATTAGCATCGAGGCATGTATCACCTCGTTCTTTAGACCACCGCTCATCTTCTTTTAGTTCTTCTTTGGATTCTTCGCCAGTTCATTCTTCGGGTTTGGATGCACCAGATCAGGCTCATTCTGGATCTTCGACTAGAGATGTATCACCTAGATTAGGTTACCCTCCAAGGAGAGCACCACGACGTAGTGAGGCATTTCGTCATTGGTGTGCTGCTCCATTATCTACTTTGTATCCACCGACTACATCAGAGTCATCTTTAAGAGATTCATCAGAGAGACCCCTGCATTCATCTTCACGTTATACTGGACCATCTAGCAAGAGATGTAGATCCCCGATTGATTATGTACCATCATCTACGCCAGTTATGGGATCATTGGCTCCTACCCGTGCTGATCTCTTACCACCTCGTAAGAGGTTCAGAGATTCATATTCGTCTGAGTCTAGCATAGAGGAGGATACCGAGATTGATCCTATAAAGACTGAGGTTGATATGGAGTTGGGTATTGGTGATGGGGATGATGTTATAGATCAAGTTGAGATTGACCCTAGGGATGTCAGGAATGACACCGAGGGATATGAGGCTAAAACCAGTACTGGAGACATGGTTAAGGTAGGTATCGACCCGATGTCAACACCGATAGTTGAGGAGGAGATTGTAGAGCCAGCTGGAGAGGATTCTTCTTATTCGTCTAGCACTAGGGATGACATTGTTAGGTCATTCGAGGATATGCCAATTGACTTGGATGATGCTGTACGTGACTTTTACCATCACATGTCTGAGGTTCGTATTGATAGGATTGTCGGTATTAAGACTATTCAGAGACGGTTGGAGGCTGATCATTTGATAGCTAAGGGACAGAGAGTTAGTATGATCGAGAGGATTGACAGCTTGAGGTTGGAGAACCTCAAGGTTCGTGCTATGTTAGATATCGAGAGGGATCGTGTGAACATCCTTAGTCTTCACATCAGGAGGAGTTTTGTTAGGTTTGTAGGGATCGTGATGATACTTGGGGGAGACTTAGGAGATTAGAGTTATATGTTGAGAGATATTTGGGTTTTCGCCCTTAGACTAGTTGTACCATGATCATGTAGTACACTAGACTGATGGTTAGGTCTAGATGTTAGCAGTAGAAATAATTATGGATCATGTACCTATTTTGGATTTTGGTTGTAACCGAATTATGCTTTTATTCATGAAATGAAAAGCTTGTTTTGACTCTCTCGCTTATTTATCTATATTGTTATTTATTCGTTCTAGCAATCGTGCTGTAATTATATTTTATTTCATAGCATGTATTAAATTATCATTATCTAATGGATAGTTTTTATTGCGTTTCAAATTCACCATGGGATGTGTCTTGTGATGTAGAATTAGCCAATGAATATAACTCTTTCGATATGACCTCTGATGAAGCAATTCGAAGAAAACGCAGTTAACCGACATGTGGAAGAAGCGTTGACTGCTCATGAGGCGACCCGTGCTGCCATTGCTCTCAAGACTGAAAACCAAAGCTAAAATAGCAGTGATGGCGATAATGGAAATGGTGGAAAAGGAAATGGTATAAATGAGAATCCATATGAGAATGGTAGAGGTGATAGACCTTTTCTAGAGAATGCACCTACCAGGACTTCATGAAGTGTCAACCACTCAACTTTAAGGGAACGGAAGGAGTTGTAGGATTGATAAGATGGTTTGAGAAGATGGAAACAATGTTCCATATCAACAACTGCCTAGAGAAGTCCCAAGTTAAGTATGCTACTTGCACCCTGTTGGACAGTGCACTAACTTGGTGGAACTCACATAAGAGGAATATTGGAACTGAGGCTGCATTTGACATATCATGGAGAGAGCTCATGAAGCTAATGACTGAAGTGTACTGCCCAAGGAATGAGATTTAGAAAATGGAAACTGAACTGTGGAACTTAACCGTGAAGAACAAAGATTTGACTGCTTATACTCAGAGATTTCAGCGAGGTTGACCATGGATGTGTACCAAAATGTTTTTTTCGTCCGAGGAGGAATGTATCGGTGGAAGAAGTTATTGTTGTCTTCCTGATAATATCCAAGGAGGAATGCAATTGCAGCAGAACCCACAAGACTTCAATATGATGTTCGAATTGCCAAAAAAATTGATGGATCAAAAGTGGAAGTGTTTGCTGTAAGAAACGAGTGAACAAGATTGAACAACAAATATAGAAAAATACTCATAGGAAACTAACCGACCCACAAACGACAGCAATAATACGAGGCCAGCAATGTTCTAGAGCCTATATGGCTGGTACACAATGAGACAGAATGGTTATGAAGAAAACTTCCTTTTCGCAGTAAGTGTAAAGCTACACCACGAAGGACAGTGTAACTGCTTAGTGTCGTAACTGTAACGGATTGGACAATGTCCTTGGAGGATTGCAGTAGTTGTGACTGTACTACTCAAGGATCTCTAGGGACGAAGCAGGGAGAGTAATTCGCGCTGTTTTAAGTGTGGTGCCAAGGACATTACCAGTGTAAGGTTTATCCCTAAGTCCAGAACCAAAACGTGGGAACAAGAAGCGGTTCCTGTTGCACGAGGCAAGGATGAGTTCCTAGGAGGACGTGACGCAAACGCTGGGTTCCAAAACTTTTCCTGTCACGGGTACGTTCCTCCTCAACGATCATCATGCTTATATGTTATTTGATTCGGGTGCCGATAGAAGTTTCGTATCAAATACTTTTAGTACACTACTAGATATCATTCCCTCTGCCTTAGACATTAGTTACGCTGTCGAGCTAGCTAATGGAAGAACTTCAAAAACCAATACTGTGCTTAGAGGCTGTACATTAGGATTGTTAGGACATCCATTTAATATCGACCTGATGCCCATAGATTTGGGTAGTTTCGACGTTATCATCGGCATGGATTGGTTAGAAAGAATCACTGCAGTGTTGTTATGATGAGATGTAGTGCGTATTTCCTTACGAAAAGCGATATTCTGATCGTTCAAGGAGACAAAGTGAAGGAGAGTAAATCAACATCAGCTTTTATATCATGTGATAAGCGTCAAGAAGTATATGGTGAAAAAGGTAGTTCAACTATTTTTGGCGCAGGTTACGCTGAAAGAAAAAAACAAAGATAAGTCGAATGGAGAAGCGAACTCGAAGAGTGCTGACTCTCGGGGACTTTCCGAAAGGTCTTTCTTGAAGGTCTTACCTGGATTACCACGATTCGACAAGTGAATTCAAATCAATTTTAGTCCCAGGTCCTGCCCTGTTGCTCGAGCACCGTTTTAGATTAGCCATCGAAAAATGGAAGATTTGTACTGCTCAATACAAGAACTTTCTGACAAATGATTATTAAGACAAGTTCCTCCCCTGGGAGGGCTCCGGTTTGTTTGTCAAAAGCAAGGAGCATTTCTTTTCGAATGTGTATCGAACTTACCGTGAAAACTTAAACAGCTCTCTGTAAAGGAATCTACGGACCAATCTTCTGAGAATCTACGACTTGTTTTTTTTGATCAGCTTACATGGATTCAAGTGTGTACTCGAAGATCAACTTAAGGTCTGGTTATCACCAACTCAGAGTTTGGGACGAGGATATTCCAAAGACGGTATTTAAGACCCGCTATGGTCACTGCGAGTTCCAAGTGATGCCTTTCGGGTTAACTAACGCGCCGACAATATTCATGGACTTGATGAACCGGGTATGCAGACCATACTTAAATAAATTTGTGATCGTGTTCATCGATGACATCTTGATCTACTCGAAGACCAAGGAAGAACATGATGCATATCTTAGGCTAATTTGGAGTTGCTCAAGAAGGAAGAATTGTGCGCCAAGTTCTCAAAGTGCGACTTTTGGCTATCGATGGTACAATTTCTTAGACACGTGATTGATAGTGAAGGCATTTACGTCGATCCTGCGAAGATTGAGTCAATCAAGGATTGAGAATCACCCAAGACTCTAACAGAAATTCACCAATTTCTAGGTCTTGTCGGTTACTACTGATGATTTATCGAAGGTTCCTCCAAGATTGCCAAGCCTATGACGAAGCTGACTCAGAAAAGTGTAAAGTTCAATTGGGGTGAAAAGGAGGAAACTACCTTCTAGACATTGAAGCAAATCGTTTGTTGTTGTGCACCGATTTTGGCATTGCCCGAAGGAAGTGAAAACTTCGTAGTATATTGTGATGCTTCTCACAAGGGATTAGGCACAATGTTGATGCCGAAGGAGAAAGTCATAGCTTATGCATCCTGCCAACTCAAAATCCATGCGAAAGGGGGAACTATTAGAGCTGATTTGGAATTGGGAGCTATGGTGTTCGCTCTCAAGATGTGGAGACATTACCTTTACGGCGCGAAGTGCGTTGTGTTCACTGATCATAAGAGTTTGCAACATATTCTAAATCAGAAAGAGTTGAACATGAGACAACGTACATGGTTAGAGCTGTTAAGTTACTACGACTGTGAGTTATATTATCACCCGGGAAAGGCGAATGTGGTGGCTGATGCGTTGAGTCGAAAGAGTAAATCTAAGCCACTACGAGTTCATGCCTTGGTTATGACAATTGGTTTAAACATCCCTGTGTGGCATGATTAAGAATCTAGAGCCACGTGTAGACGAAACGTTGTGTTTGAAGAATAGAAGTTGGATACCCTGTTTTGGTGACTTGAGAGCTTTGATTATGCACGAGTCGCATAAGTCAAAGTATTAGATACATCCTAGATCAGACAAGATGTACCAAGATTTGAAGAAGCTATACTGGTGGCCCAACATGAAAGCAGAAATTGCCACGTATGTTAGTAAAATGATTGATTGTGCAAAGGTTTTTTAAAGCAGAATACCAAAAACCATCGGTTTTTTGTTGGTTCAACACATAATCCAAATATGGAAATGGTGATGAGCAACATTACTATGTTTTCGTGATAAGTTACTAAGGGACGCGTCTGGTCAAGATACAATTTAGGTAATTGTAGACCAAATCACAAAGTCTGAACATTTCTTACTAATGAAGGAAATCGACACAATGGAGAAGTTAATGAGACAATACTTGAAGGAAGTAGTATCGAGACATAGAGTGCCAGTTTCTATTATTTCTGATCAAGACAGTAAGTTTACGTCTCATTTCTGGAAATCGTTGAACAAAGCCCTAGGTACTCAATTGGATATGAGTACGGCTTACCACCACAAAATGATGGTCAAAGTTGAGAGGGCCATCCCAAACGTTAGAAAGATAAAACATGCTACGGGAGCATGTGTGATGGACTTCGGAAAGGGATGGGACCAGACATCTACCATTGATAAGGATTTCTCCTACAACAGACAGTTATTCATCGAGTATTAAAGTGCACCTTTTGAGGCAGTTGTAAATATGGTCGAAAAGTGCGTACACTTATCTGTTGGGCTGAGGTGGGAGACGCTCAGCTTACTGACCTAGAAATTGTTCGAGAAACAACAGAGAAGATTATCCAAATCAAAGGCATCGTCTACAAGCTTATTACGTGTCGATCAAAGGAGCTTCGTATGATAAAAGACGTAAGCCATTGGAGTTTCAAGTTCGGGGATAAGGTTATGTTGAAAAGTTTCTCCTTGGAAAGGTGTTGATACGTTTCGGCAACAAAAATGGGGAAAAGCTGAAACCCCTCGTTACAGTTGACCTTTTAAGATTCTGTAAAAGTTGGAACGGGTTGCATATCGACTTGAGTTTACCTGATAAATGAGTGTGTTCATAGTACTTTTCACGTCTCAAAACCTTAAGAAGTGCTTGTCCGACGAAATACGCTCGCTATTCCGTTGACAGAAATCACGTCGACGTCAAGCTCAATTTCATTGAAGGAACCGATTGAAATTATAGACGCGATAGTAAAAGTTTGAAGCAAAGTCGCATTCAATCGGGAAGGTGTTGGATTTCAAGAGATGTCCCATGTATACGAGGGTGCGGGAAGCACAAATGAGAAAAAAGTACCCTCACTTTGCGCTAAACTTGAATCCGCCGTCTCAAGTGCGTCTGGCTTTGAGGACAAGCTCTCTTTAACGGGGAGAGGATGTCACACACTCCAAATTTCAGGTCAATATTTTTAACTTTTCCGATCATTATTTTGAATTTTATACGTTACGTTTGAATTGATCAGTTTACCGGAAAGTTAAACCGCGTTAATCTGGAAAAACGCCATCTGGCGCGTCTCGACATCGGTTATTAATAAATTTAGGCCTTATATGAGATATTTTAACTTTTCTAAGTGTTTCGTGATTTTTAATCACTTCCGATATTAATTTTAGGGTTTTATCTTTTAAATTGCGTTTTTCGCGTTTTTGACCAAACGAAACCCCGAAAACTCGAAATCTTTTCGTGTAAACTCAAATTATCGATAATTTATACCCTAAGTCCAAAATTTCGTGATCATACTCATGCCCTCACCATAACATGAAATTTTCAGCTTTGTGACAAGCATTGGACTTGAATTAAATCTTTATTGTCCACTAAAACTAAAATTTTGAAAACTTACCAATGCATGTGAAGGAAAATGACAACTTTGTTGTCTAGTGACTTGCATGCATGCCATTTCTTACACACTTGGACCATTATTGGTGAGCCAAGACCAAGCCATGAGCTAAACTTGGAGCCAAAGTTGGCTTGAACAATTGTCCTCCCCTTCTTGGCTCATATAGCTGATGCCCATATGGACCTTACGGACCTTGGTGCACAAAATTTGCTAGTCACTTGTCCCCATGGTTCAAAGTCTTTTCTCTATATATAGCATCACACACTCACAACTCTAGGTTTATCATTCATTCCTTGGCCTCCTAAAAATTTTCTCTCTTCCTTTGGTGCTCCCCTAGCTCACGACATATATACATACACATACCCAATCCATTACTTTGATTTTTAGCAAGATACAAGTATACCAAGATCACTTCAAAGACTATCTAAGGTTGTTTGAAACCTTAACCTCCATTTTTCAAAAAAGAGCTTCAAGATTATAAAATTAGGGTTTCTAATTTTATAAGTGGGTTTTATAGATCTAGTCATCTTGGAGTAAGATCTTATGATTCTTCTTGTTTTCTTTATTTATTGTAAGTATTTCTTTGTGTTAGCTCTTGTTTTATTTCTTTTATTCTTATGAATATTGTTCAAGTTTAAGAATCCATGCGTTTGTGTTACTTTTTAAAAGAAATGATAAAAGTAACTTGACAATTTTTATAAAAATGGAAGTATTATGTTTGTTGTTTTATAAGTTATAGTAAGATGAGTTGAAAAGTGTGTTGCAACAATAGAAATGAAGGAGTTAGGTTAGATTAAGTGTGGTTTTGTTGGTTGGTTTGGTAGTGATCGGGATTTGGCTAGAATAAACACTATTGTGGCATTTGGATGGATTTTTGGGAGTATTTATGAAAAGACATGTTGCTGATCTGAATTAGTTTTGAGGTTTTGAGCGACCTAAAAATGTCTTCATTATGCGTAAAAGTAGTTTTTGAAGAGCTTGTTTTGAATAGATGGTTTTTCACATATCGCACTTTAAAATCGGACTTAAAATGGCTAAGTTATAGCCAAATGAAACTTGAAACATTTTTCGGCAAAACCCAATGAATAGTGTGCTGATGTGAATAGTAAAATGGGTATTCAGACACTTTCGGACATTTTTTGATTTTCTAAACTCTAGCGAAACATATAATAACACACATATATATATATATAGATTAACATCATTTGAAGACGTCATTAACATATTTTAGGAAAAGCGATAAAGTTACTAAAAATAGTAAGTTTGATAAAACTTAGCGGATCGGACTTGGAAGTTAAGCAATTATGGTTTGTTAGCGCATTTTAAAAATATAAAAACTTAACAAATATAAGGGACGGTATTAACGTCTTGAAACTAAAAACTTTCCTAAAATAGAAACTCTCTAAAAGTAGTAATTTTTGGATAAACGCCAAGACTTGACGAAAAACTCTATAATTTTATTTAGTCATACTTTATTAAACATGTTGATAAAATATAATGCCTAAAAATATTAATAATATTTTTTCACATCTTTACGTTTTGATAATCACAAAATATAAAAAAGTTCAACGTAAAATTAAACGTAAACAAGTATTTAGTAGTAAATTCTGATTTCATCAATTACATCACTTAAAGGTATGTATAAATATATGCTTAATGTATTTTATGATCAAAGGAAATTTTTATTCAACCTCAAACTTTTATAAAATGTTGTAAACATTTTTAATAAACATCACAAAACATTTTCTAAATTTAAAAGATGTGTTTTATTCAAAATAAACATTTTGAATTTCAAAATTTTGAACCTAAAACGGCTAGAATAAGTCCAGTAAACACCTCCCCTGAATAGGACAAAAAGAGGAGCGTCTGAAAATGGGCGGCCCCCTTTAACTACAATGGGTGGTCCCCCACTTATTATAAGGGGGTCGACACCCTATTTAAGGGGACCGGCCATAGACTCCGCTCCTTCAGTTTTCCCTATAAATACTGGACTATTCCCCAATATTTTTTCTTACCTTTTGCACTCATTCTTTCTGTTCTAAAACAGCCCACACATCTCTCTAAATCATTTGATCATTTAATCATAAAGCTTTGTTTCCAAGTGATCCAAGTTCAATTCCTCAATTGCAAGAGAAGAATATTTCCATAATTAATTGAAGAAGTATTACAACCCAAGTATACATTGCAATCTTATTGCATCCACACCATATCTTGTAAATTATTTGTAAATCATTTGTAAATCTTGTAAAGTTATTAGATTTTGGTGATAGTTGTAAGTATAGTTGGATCTTCTATGCCATCTTGCGATCTTGTGTCTTTGACCAACATTCTCATACTATGCCTCATCTTGAAAGCTTCAAATCAGAGTTAATGAAAGTCTTTGTCTTTAAATCTTGAGCTTTCATGATTGATTATCTTTGTAGACTGAGCATGAATATGTGGTAATGAATCGACTTTGGTTAATTGGGATACCGTCACCACCGTTTTAACCTGCAGGTTTACGTTAGTGATAATCAAGAAATGTGAAGTAGTGAACAAATTGTGAAGTTGTGTTGTGATAGATTGGTTCTAGCTAAGATTAGAACTCGACATCTAGCTTAGTGTCGGAAATAGATATAAGCAACGTTGTGTACGGTTTTCTCCGCCATAAAGGAGCTTGTTGACATAGTGAAGAAAACTCTCGAGTTAGGTGCTCGGGGAGTGGAGTAGGCCGAAGAGGAGCTTCGTAACCGAACCACTATAAATCCTTGTGTTGTGGTTTGATCTCTCCAACTCTTATCTTTTATTTGCTTCTACTTATTTATATTGTTCATATTGTGCAAGTTTTGAATTCGCAAAAAGTCGAATCTAAGTTTTTATAAACAAACATAAATATTAAATTAAAAAGCGGTAAACTATTCAACCCCCCTTCTAGTTTTCCACAATTGGTATCAAGAGCCACGCTAAACAAGATTTTTAAAATAAATTATATTTTAAAACTTGAATCGATCTATGGAATCGGAAAAATATTTAGAAGGGCAATCTATGCAAAGACCACCACTATTTGAAAGTGATGGATTTATTTATTGGAAAAATAGATTCGAAACTTATGTGACGATGATGATGACGATGGCGGCTATGTTTTTTTTTTTTGATTTAGGGTTTGACGGGGATCCCTCCGAATCATCAACGAGTTGTCGATGACCGGAGGACAACTATTTTGTGAAGAAGGTTAGTGTTTTTGAGCTGAAGATACATGATTAGGGTTTAGGATCTTAATGGCTGATACCATGTTAGAATGATAAAATCCCTTTAGGTATGATTTATTATTGACCACTATTTATAGTGGTAAAACCCTAATAACCTAAACCCACAAACGGGCTTGGGCCTATTTATTCAATAATAGAACGATGGTACTTGTCCCTTCCTGAGTCTGCACCATTTGGGATTTTTGTGTACTGCAGAATTTGGTCCATTGTTTGCATTCTCAGTTGGATGGAAATGCATTCAGGATATTGTATATCCTTGGAGATAAGGTGAATGGCTGGTGGATGGCTCTTAGGTTGCTTGCATTGTATGTTCTTTATAGCAGCTTCATTGAATCATTGGTAGCTTTGTATGATAGCTGTAGTTTTTGATTTTAAAAGTTTGAGCTTAATGTATATTCACCTTTAAACTAAAAAAGAGAGGATTTTTTTTTTACATTTAGTGTAACAAAAATGTGTCACTAATTTTAGGTATATGTGTGTAAAAAATCCTCTTTAAATAATCTCTTTAAATCCTTAAATTATTGTATAATGGTCCTTATCCATGTCCTAACTTCTTTGGTTATAATTTGGATAAAACGATTTTAACATCTGTTTTAGGTTTTTTTTTCTTTTTCGACCAATTATTTAAGGGAGGTTATTTTAGATATTATTAATTTTATACCATGAGAATCATCCTCACCATCATTCATTTAAAAATATGAATTGCTCAGATTACAAGTATTTTAATATTTAAAGTTAAATTATATTTATCTTTTATAATTTAAATATCTCATGAACCGTTAATCTTTAGACAAAACAAATTATATCGTCACGAACAACATTTAATTATCTTTCTATAGACGGACACTTTTATATATACTTCCGAAAACTTTTTTTTTCTTCATTTTTTCACGTTTTTTCACGTTTTTAATGGTTTTTAACGTTTTTTTGTTTTTTTTTCATTTTTAAACTTGCATGAGAAATCGTATATGATTAAACACAAATTTAAATATTCTAATAAAATCACATGTGATTTTTCCCGAATTCGAATTACATATCATATGTGATTTAACACTAATATCGAAGTTCGAACACTAAACACCTGTAACAAAATTGACATAATTATTCGTCTATAGATCAAAAACTTTTTTCGTTTTTTTGCAATGGAAAACATAGGTTCTTAACTTTCTAGCCATATATTGCACGCACAGTATACAAATTATAGATTATAGTAGTTCACTTATGAAACTTCTATAATAACAAGTGAAAAAATCATAGTTGGTAAAAAATCATATGTGAAAAAAATCACATGTGATTGAGATCACGTGTTGAAAAAATCACATGCGTTTTTATTGGAATATTCAAATTAATGTTTAATCACATGTGATTTATTATGCAAGTTTCAACAACAAAAAAACGAAAAAACGTAAAAAAACAAAAAAACGAGAAAATAACCAGAATACAAAGTTTGTCGAAAGTGTATTAAAGTGCTCATCTATAGAAAGATAATTACATGCTCGTCGTGATGGTATATTTTTTTCGTTTAACGATTAACGGTTCAAGAGATATTAATATTTGAAAAAATGATGAAAATGGGTTTGTTAAAATGTTGGGTTTAATCTTATCAATTGGATCAAATGAAGATAAAGGGTGGGATTGATCCCTTGGTATCTTGATAAAGTTTGGTATCTAAATGATCTTAAATCCAATTTATTTTGTGTTTATGAAGATTCTATTAGTGATTTTTTCTGTCCTAAATTGATCCTTGGTCGGTTTGGTTTTGTGAATAATCCTTTAGTTTGTTGTTTCTCGTATTCCATTGTATAACCCTAATTTTTTAGGGTTTCTCGTGATTGCATTAAGGTTGCTGGTTGTTTTCGTTTTGGGTATTCTGAGTGCTACTAAGCTAGGGTTTTAGTGCGTATGTAGCGTTAATATAGAGGAGTTTCTTGAGCTCGGAAAGGAGGGGTGTTAAACATAATAAGAGTTCGAATGTTGTGAATACATCTACTTGTAACATGGAACAATTGGTAGAATCAGATAAAGGTGTTGATGTAAATGCTGATGAAGCAAAAGAACAAGGGGTTGATAGTCTGAATCCTACTTTTTTAGCTTCAAAGATTCATGATATCAAATTCCAAATGCTACAAGGTAAACTCACCTTAGTGGGTGATGATGGAACCTATTAAAACCAAACAATGTTTCTGAACTTGTTAATCGTGGTGGTGGTGCTTTATCTAATGATAGTTTTGTTAAGGTAAGTGATGGTGCCAAATTCACTAGTAATAGGGATGTTTCATATGCGAATCTTCTTAATGGAGAACCAAGAAAGAAAATTGTTAATTTTCGTACCTTAGTAGCCCCGTTTGGTATTGGGGCTGATGTTGCTATTTCATTACTGCCGGTTCTTGTGGTTAATGAATTATTTAGCAATTATGTTTTTGGGTTTCTCTTGGGCAAAAGAGTTGCATACCCATTTGTTAAAAATTACAATAAAAACAGTTTTGTAAGTATGGTCTTGTTAGAACAATGATAAACTTTAAAGGCTTGTTCGTTTTTAAGTTTAGTTCATGGGACATAATGGATGCAATGCTTGAAAATGTTCCACGGTTAATTCGTAATGTGCTATTAATTCTGAAAAAATGGTCTCCGAATTCGAATTTATTAAAAGAGGACTTGTCTAATGTTCTGTTTGGTTTAAATTCTATGATGTTCCTTTTACTGAGGTTACATAAGATGGTTTGAGTGTTATTGCAACTAAACTTGGTACACCATTGATGTTACGCGCCTATACTACAACTATGTGTACG
Source organism: Tanacetum coccineum (assembly GCA_026074375.1). NCBI lineage: Eukaryota > Viridiplantae > Streptophyta > Magnoliopsida > Asterales > Asteraceae > Tanacetum > Tanacetum coccineum. The sequence goes on along the minus strand of BQNB010024454.1, from coordinate 29,544 downwards.
AAGTCATGGAGTAGGTCGAGTTATGCGAAAGCTATGATCGACTTAAGGGTTGATGTAGAACTGAAAAAGACTCTTGTGGTGGCAATCCCAAAAATAATGGGTATATCTTGAACACTATTCGAATTGAGTATGAATGGGAACCACCTATGTGTGGAGTGTGTATGGTTTTTGGCCATGATCACGTGACATGTCTGAAAGAATGCCAAAAGTTCAATATAGACCAAATATTTGTCATAGACCCAATGAACCAATCCTAGCCACTTATTTTTTCATCAAAAATAAAAAAACCCACTTTTCATCTCTTTTTAAAAAATTAAATATCTCACACACTGTTAATCGTTACGCAAAACAAAACATATCATCGCGACGAGAATTAAATTATCTTTCTATAGAGGGGCGACACTATGTACTTTCGACGAACTTTTTTTTATGATTTTATGAAGTCATATACGATTTTATGAAATCATATATGATTTATGAAATCATATATGATTTTATGAAATCATATATGATTCGTTATACGAATCATATATGATTCGTCATACCGTTTATGATGAAACTAGTAGTTTCATGGCATCTAAGAGTGGAGGTGGAGGTGGGAAGGAAATGGGATGAAGGTTATAATGAGCGTGGAAAGATGATTATGATTATAACACATATGAAGATGATGAGTGCAGAGATTTAACGAAAGAACAATTAGCTTTATGTGACACTTTTGATATAAATATTTCTAGTCAAGCTAGACATTCATAGTTTTTTATATTGTAGTTTTTATAGTTTGATTTGTCGTTTTATGATTGGTTGTTTTGATACCATAAAATTTGGCTATTTGTTTTTCCCTAGTAATGGAGTGGAGATGTTAGATTTACTCAATCCTATGTACTTGAATATTTTTTTAATAGTGGTCATATTTCGGGTGTTAGAATCTTTTACCCAAAAAAAAGTTAATGACATCTTTTCTTTCGGTAAGATGTTTTTACACCAGTAAATATATTACTCTAAAAATCGATTAAATATTTAGGATGTGAGTGAAATGTTACATCTGAGCCCGTTACATAAGCGGTTAGGTTACACAACCAAGGACATAACAACTTCATTGAAAAAGGAAATACACTAAAACCATAGAAGAATACATTTGATCTCAAAAACTAAAACCCAACATAGCGACTCGTTCCTAAATTGACCATGACTCTAGTATAAATACTCACAAATGCAAGATTAATCTTTCGTTAAGTCTTCGCATTCCTCATTGTCGTCATAATACTTATCATCATAATTATCTTTCCAACTTCTTCCCCGTTCCAAGTTAATGACATATTTTATGTGCCACAAAACGAAAATCACTTCGCCGTATTATCAAATTAACCAAGTAAAATAAAATTCAACGTGAAAATTGTCACATGATGTCCATAAGACCTAACAGATAGATAGATAGATATATATAGAGAGAGAGAGAGAGAGAGAGTACCTATGGAGTAAAAATACAATAAAGCATGATATTTCCAATGCAATACATTATTCTCTATACGTTTATTTATTTATACTCCAATATTTAATTGTGAATAAGTGTGAAAATCTATGTGGCATGCATTGATGTCAATAGAGTATTTTCTAAAATATAATAAAACACATAAACGTTTCTCCGTTATACTCGTTTCTTTAATTTTAAGATGTTTTCGTTTCCCGGTACCCATACCCGTCCCGGTCCCCATTTCCGTCCCCGTGCAACTTAGATTTGTATGTATGCACTACAACAATATAAGGGTCTAGGGTCGACATTCTCGACCCTAAGTTACAAAGGGTGTCGACCCAAAGTGCTTAGGGTTGACAATTTCGACCCTAAGTTCTCGATCCAAATTTCTCGACCCAAAATTCTTTGGGTCGACATATACCTTTGAATTTTGGGTCGACAGTGGGGACCACAATATTTCAACCAAATAAGTTGACTAATTTTAGGGTCGACAATGCCTTTGACACTTTGGGTCGACATTGTCGACCCTAAACTTTTTTATTTATTAAAATCGTTTTAATATAGAAAACCATTTAATATTTAATTTGTTAGGGTCGACATTCACCTTCAAACTTAGGGTCGACAATGTCGACCCTAAGTTTGATATTTATTAAATATTCATTAAAAAAACGTTTTAATATAGAAAACAAATTAATATTTAATTTGTTAGGGTCGACATTCCCCTTTTAATTTTGGGTCGACAATGTCGACCCTAAGTTTGATATTTATTAAATATTCATAGTGGTATTCCACGTCGGTATTCCACCCAGTTTAGGGTCGACATTGTCGACCCTAAGTGTGAGATTAGGGTCGACAATGTCGACCCTAAAGTGTGCCTGGGCAAAAAAAAAACTGGACGCATGTCCAGTTTTCCAGATTTTTTCCGGAATTTTTTCCGGAAAAAATCTACATTTCAAAAATCCAGAATTCGGCAAATCCACAATACGATACAATAACAAATCACTAAACGTTACAATACCACAAATCCACAATACGATAAATTACCATTCAACAAAATCCACTTTTACAATACTACTAAACGTCACAATTCCATTCAACAAAATCCACGCCACGATAAAATACTAAATCCATGTTTCACAAACGTAACAAGTCTAAAAGTTATTACACATACTAAGATACTACATAAAAACGCCTACTCCTCCTCCTCCGAATAGTCATCACCCGATTGTTGCTCGCCCTCCTCCTCCTCCCCTGATGAGCACTCGTTATTGTTTTCACGAGCCAAATCTTGAGCCAATTGGTCACAGCTCCGCGAATCGTTCATATGGGGATTCGTAAGAAGGGTGTAGTGGGGACGTTGGGCTTGAGAATTAGAACTAGAGGCGATACAATGAGTGGAGTTGAGAACGGGACGATAACAGTTGTTGAAGTTATTATTGGTGACGGGAGTGGGAGGAAATGGGCCGGGGTAGGGAGGTTGGAGTGGTTGGAGTGGTTGATTATAGGGAAAGGGAGGTTGGAGTAAATGAGCCCAATTAGGGGTGAGTTGGGGCATAGTAGGACCGGGTGGGGTGGAGCTTTTGGGGCATAGTTAGGACCGGTGTGAGGGTTGGGGGTACAAGACTAAAAGAGGAGGGGGGTAATGGAACGAGCACTATTTGGTGAGTTGTAGTGCAATAAAAACTGACTAGGGCTCATAAAATCGACTCAGATTTTGGTACGCCACATTTGCCCGTTGGTCAGCCGCGTCAGCCTTTAACGAAGCCAAATAAGCCCGTGCCTGCGCCTCCTCAGCTTGCTTCCTGTATAACTCTTTCTCTTGCTTTAATTAATTTCATATGCTTAATGTTTTGAGTGTTTATCGATTCTAATGTATAATTATTTGATGTTATAATATAAAGTAATCGAAATTAGGAATCAATTCCGTTTGTATTTTGATTATTTTTGTGGTGTTTAACTACATCAATTCAGTTAACTTTGAAGTTAATTTTTCAATTAGCAAACTTAATAAATGATTAAAATAAATAATTAAAATAACATTTTAACACTTTTCTAGTAGTGTTTCGTTGAAAATATTTAAAGCGTTTTTTAAAATAAGATTTTTTGAACTATAATTGGTAATTTATATCAATTCTGATATTTATATAAAGTATTTTAAATTTTGGTATATTTTTTTTGTAAATGAAATTTAGGGTCGAAATTGGCAACCCTAAATCTGTTATAAATTGTTTTATATATTTTATATAATTTTAAATGCATTTTTATATTATTAAAAGTAAAAAAACTCATGTAAAAAATTTTTGGGCTCGACATGTCTATGCAGTTTTTGGGTCGTACATTGATCGACCTAAGAGGGGGGTTTTTTCATATAAACCCTTTATTCCGCTGGCTCATTAAAAAAGATTAAATTTTGGTAAAAACATTAGGGTCGACATTGTCGACCCTAAATTTTTTTAAAAATTGCTTCACATACTTATATATAATTTTAAATGCATTTTATATATTAAAAAGTATAAAGTCATTGTAAAATAACCCAAAAGATTTTTGTTTAACTAACCAAGAAAGAAAAGTTGAAATATACTGTTTGGTCCAAATGACGAAATTAGGGTCGACATTGTCGACCCTAAGTTTTCCTCGACCCAAAACTACAATTTTATTGTAGTGATAGTGTATAAATAAAGAGATCGAGCGTACAATAATTATTAGCTATGCAACTAGTTTTTGGCTTATTAGTTTGCATGCCAGCTAAATCAACCGAACCGAACCAAAAACCGAACCGAAAAAACCGAGAACCAAACCGAAAACCGAATTTGAATTTGGTTTGGTTTTTGGGTTGACCCGAATAACCCGAATTACATTATTTATTTAAAAAAAATATATATATATATATATAATATACACATTTATATAAATTCGGTTTTCAGTTCGGTTATCGGTTCAGACTTCCAAACCTATATCCAACCCGAGAACCGAATTCGTAGTTCGGTTAGGTTCGGTTTTGACAAATTCGGTTCGGTTATTAGTTCGGTTCAATTATTTTCGGCTCGGTTCGGTTTCAGTTTTCGGTTTATTCGGATTTTTCGGTTTTTCTGCTCACCCCTAAACCGAACAAGTTTGTGAACTTGCTTAACAATAGTGTGAGCGGATCTCTACTTAATTTGACATATCGCAAAACCGATATTATATGCTCGTTACTTTCGCATAAACATTTATAGCTTTTTAGTTCATGAATGTTAGAATTTCTTTTATGTAAGTGAATTCAATATTCATTTAATTTTTAGTGCTTAAATTCAATTGTCTTATTGGTTTTCGGCAGTTTGTGTAAGACTCACGTACGCAACTTCTTGTATTAATTGGTGGATACTAAAACTTTAAATCAATTGTTGGTGTTTTACATCATAAACCGTAAGTCATATTGCCATAAACAATAATTATTTGTGGAATCTTACGGTGCATTTGGTTCATTGCATAGAATCACTATAGGTATGGATTTGATAGTGTCACATAATGTGAATGGATATAATCATTCCATAAACATTGTTTGGTTTATAATTGGGTATATGAGATTTTCATTGTTTCATTACTTTATTTTTAATTACGAATTCAAAATATTAATAATCCTTCCTACTTATTTCATTTTCAAACCGGTTACAAAAAATATTGATAATAAAATTATGAAAACAAATAGGGGGAATTTCATATATATACCCAATGAAACTTCATAAATTACATATTTTCTCAAAACACAAGTTTTCAATGCATAATGTAAAATGAAATTGAAACATGTTTGGGAAAATATGTAAATATTGATGTTTTTTTGAAGATACATGTAAATGCCCCAAACAAATATAACCAAAAATTAGCAAAATCTATTATTAGTAAATATCACACCCACAACTTCATCCTCATGTCCAACTTTAAAAATATGACCAATATGAGACGTCAGAACCATATAACAACGACTAAAAAAAGAAGAAATAAAAAAAAGGCACATAGCCACATACATGTACTATGCTAACCTGCAAAATGAAATGAACGAAATGAACAAATTTGATCATTCAAGGCAGCCCAACAGGAATGAATTAGAAAAGGAGCCTACTCCCCTTACTATGAATCTATGGGTATCAAGTAATAGTTTGATTCCCCAACTTAGTAACCAAATATTTGCAATGATGGTCATTGTGATTCATTGATTCCGATAGTCGTATACCAAACATACCCTTAGATTTACAATCTCACGGCATCTTCTATATTATTCCAACCATTTGTGAGCCAACCTACATATTATTGGACGAGTCCACAACAAGCGGCTCAACAACCTTTTGTCAGCCCACAGTTTTCTCAACAGCCGAATGGACAAGCCGGTTCCTAGTGCTTTTAGTAATATTACTGTCGAGGATCCCACATGGAATATGAACACAACTGCCTTTTCACACCTCAATTCTAATGTTAATAATTTAAGTACTATTTTTAATTCATGCTTGTATCCGTTTGTTCGCGTTGGTGACGGCAAAAATATACCCGTTACAAACACGGTCCATAGCATTCTTCCCACTCTTCATCTTTGACGCCTTTGGGTTTTCTGTTAAGGATTTCTTGACTCGTCATATCCTCCTTAGATTTGATAGTTCGGGTGACCTCTATACAGTAACCCAACCTTCGTCTCTTCCAAGTGCTTTAGTGTCTCTAAGTTCTTCTACGTGGCACCAATGACCCGGTCACCCAGGTGATGAAGTGCTACGCTCTCTCGTTTCTTGTAATTTCGTCTCTTGTAATAAGGATAAGTCTCATCATGTTTGTCATGCTTGTCAGCTTGGCAAACATGTAAAACTTTCATTTTCTAGTTCTACATCTAGTGTTTCTAGTTTTTTTGACATTGTTCATTCAGATATTTGGACATCTCCAATTACTAGTACGGGTGGTTTTAAGTATTATTTTCTTTTTTCTTAATCATTTTTCTCATTATTTGTGAATTTATCCTTTTCGCACTAAATCTGAAGTGTTTACTAAATTTGTCATCTCGTTCTGTATTTAAAAAATGAATTTAAATGTGATATTCATAGTTTTCAATGTGATCATGATGGTGAGTTTGATAACACCCGACTTCTTAATCTTTTCTCTACACATAGGATTCAAATGAGATTTTCCTGTCCTAACACTTCCCAACAAAATGGAAAATCAGAACGTATGATTCGTACTATAAATAATATGATTCACACTTTACTCTTCCAATCCCACTTTCCACCTACATTTTGGGTAGAGGCACTTTACATGGCAGCCTACTTTCTAAACCTCATTCCCTCAACAACCATTCAAAATGAGATACCCCTTACCAAACTGTTCAATAAACAACCTAAATATTCCTAACTTCGCACTTTCGGATGCCTATGTTATCCTTATTTATTTTCACCACACAAAGTAGCTCCACGAGCCACACCCTGTATATTTTTAGGTTACCCAACCTATCACCAAGGCTAACGGTGTCTTGACCTAACCGCAAACAAAATCCTTATCTCTAGACATGTGACCTTTGACGAACGTCAGTTTCCTTAAGGATCTATTTCACCTTCCACTTCCTCCTCATATGAGTTCCTTGTAAGATCTCCTTCACCAATTACTCGTCATGTGTTACATAATCATTCACGTAAACCTCCACCATCAACACCTCAAACGTCAACCCATAACCCCCTACTCCAGGCTCAAACCAGTCTAGTGGCCCACCACCTAGTTTATCCCTACTACCTTCGGCCCAATCAACTCATCAACAAACACAACCCAGGACTACAGTCAGTTCTTCACTTTCCTCGGCCTAAACTCAACCCATCTCCACTTCAACACCCACGACCCAAACACAGACCCAATCCACGGCACCAATCCAAACCGCAACCATCACCTCTCAACACGTCACCAGTAATCCATCAACCCGAACTCACCTCATGGTCACTCGAAATCAGGATGGAACACGTAAGATCACTCAACGTCTCAATCTTCATATTTCTCATATTTCTCCTATTCTTAAACCCCATCTCTTTCTTTATTAGATCCACAATGGCAGGATGCTATGTATGATGAATATAATGCTTTAATTAAAAATGGTACTAGGGTTCTCGTTCCAAAATCACATGGTGCCAATATTGTGCGATGTTAGTGGTTATTTCGGCATAAATTTCATGGTGATTGTTCTTTAATTCGGTATAAAGCCTGACTGGTTGCCAACGAAAGTAGTCAGCAGCTCGCCACTGATTGTGATGAGACTTTTAGTCTGGTTGTTAAGCCGGCCATATCGTACTTAGTATTGCATTGATAAGACATTGGCATATCCATCAGCTGGATGTTAAGAATGTTTTTCTTAATGGTGATTTGTTAGAGACTGTATATATGCCTCAACCTCTAGGTTTTGTGGATCCTCGGTATTCTCATCATGTATGTCGCCTTCATAGGTCTTTATATGGGTTGAAACAGGGCCCCGTGCCTAGTTTCATCGATGTGCTTCTTATGCTACCCGAGTTGGATTTTCTGCAAGTAAATGTGATTCTTCTTTATTTATTTACATATCTGGTACCGACACATCATTTTTATTGATTGATGTGGATGATATTGTCCTCACAGCATCTTCTACAGCTTTGCTTCAGAAGATTATTTTGTCTTTACATAGGGAGTTTGACATGACAGATCTTGGTGCCCTTAATTATTTATTAGGGATCTCTGTTACACGTGATAGTACAAGGATATTTTTTTTCTCAGAAGAAATATGCTATGTAGTTGCTTGAGCGAGCACATATGCTCAATTGAAATCCTACTTGAACTCCTGTTAACACTGAGTCCAATCTTGGTCCTGAGGGGGATCCCATTTCTGATCCTACTTTGTATCGAAGTCTTGCAGGTGGCCTACAGTATCTTACCTTTACTCGTCTTGATTTGTCTTATGATGTGCAACCGAGTTGTCTTTATATGCATGATCCCCGGGAGCCTCACTTAGCAGCTCTCAAGAGGATTCTTCATTATGTTCGGGGAACCTTGGAGTTTGGTTTGCAATTATATGCATAATCTGGATCTTCTCTTGTGGCTTACTCGGACGTTGATTAGGCCGGTTGCCCTGCTACCCGCTGATCTACATCTGATTGTTGTGTATTTTTGGGCAACAGTCTGTTATCATGGTCTTCAAAGAGAAAACCCACTCTTTTACGCTATAGTGCTGAAGCTGAATATCGGGGATGTTGCCAATGTTGTTGCTGAGACAGCATGGCTACACAATCTTCTTCAGGAACTACACACACCGCCAATGAGTGCAACTCTTGTGTATTCTGATAATGTGAGTGCTGTTTATTTATCTGCTAATTCATTGCAACATCAACTAACTAAGCACATTGAGATTGACATTCCTTTCGTCCGTGATATGGTTGCCATGGCTCACATACGTGTTCTTCACGTTTCATCTCGTTACCAGTATGCAGATATCTTCACCAAAGGTCTTCCTGCGGCATTATTTGAAAAGTTTCGCACCAGTTTGAGTGTTCGGTCTCCTCCCGCTCAAACTGTGTGGGAGTGTTAGTCGATGTATTATGAGTCTCGGTATTTGTTTGCATGGGATATTATGAGTATTGGTTTTAGTTTTGTATGGGCTAATACTTGTGTATTATAGTTCAAGCCCATATTCTGATCATTCCATGTAATTATATATTGTGGTTTGTTTAATGAATGAGACAAGGAAATTACCCATCAAACACGGGCAAGGGCCGAGAATTCCAATTCTTTTGGTTAGTACTTGTATTTTAGTATATGAATTTACTAGTGTTAGCCTTGCAATGTAACATGTATTTTAGTATATGAATTTACTAGTGTTAGCCTTATCTGGTTGGGTTGCAGGTGAGTTTTCTAAATATCAAAACCCCACCCGATAACCTCATAGTGTTACCCTTGAAATATTTCGTATGTTTTCGTATGTTTTCATCCGTTTTTATACGTTTTCTCTGTTTTCATACATTATTGAGCGTTATTGAACGTTATTGTATGTTTTCATTCTTTTTCATATGTTTTAAACGTTTAAGTACACTTTTATACGTTTGTGTACGTATAAAAATTACAAAAACAAACAAAACGTATAAAGTATATAACAACAGGTGAAAACGTATAATAACGTCCAAAAATGTACAAAAACGTACAAGACATACAAAAATGGACAAAAACGTAAAAAAAACAAATTAAAACGTATAAGAACGGATGAAAGCGTCAAAAGCGTATGAAAACGCACAAAAATGTAGAATAAAACTGACGCAAACGTATAAAAACGGATGAAAACGTATAATAACGTCAAAAACATATAAAATCAGATAAAAACGGATGAAAACGTCTATAAAACGTATGAAGGTATAAAACGTTCAAAAACTAATGAAAACATCCAAAAAAGTATGAAAGCATATAAAAACGTACACTAAAATTTCCGCGTAAGCAAGTAAAAGTGTATATTCATTACAAAAAATCATCTCTGTGTGAATTACATAAATAGCCCCTGATGTTTATAAGATGTTATGAAATCCCTCCCTAAAGAGTAAAGACCAACCATGTAATGAACATTTACATAATTGGTCCCTGTAGTCTACATGATCTTGCAAAAAAAACATTCCTAAGCTATTATTTTTTCGAAAATAATAAATATTTACCTAAACAACCATGTAATGGAAACTTGGCGCCGCGCAACGGGGAGCGAGGCTATAAAATCCTGGTTATAACTAATATCGCCAAATAAAAAATGTATATTTAACCTGATTTTGTTCGTTGGCACACAAATGTACAAGGATAGAATGAATATTTAACTTGATTCTATTCGTTGGCACACAAATGTACAAGACTAGAATGAATATTTTTTGTAGTTTAATTTGCATGCCTTACAAAGAGAATTTGTATGGCTTTTATAACCGGTATCAATCATTCCTGTTTAAGGTAAATTCTTAATTTGACATATGGCGAAACCGATATTATATGCTCGTTAGTTTTGCATAGAATATGTACACATAGGAGGAAACAAAAAACATATATTGCATATAGGGAAGCAATCCTTTGAACAATGGATCACAACAGACCCTTGGAAACTCGATCTGCAAATCATGCATCCTACACGACCTGATATGTTTCTCGATAAATAAGATTTTTAATAAGGATTTACATAGTAGTGGAAGGCAAGCGGGCAACAAGCCGCGCCGCTAGCCTTTTTTGGATTGCAACACGACTTGATTGATTCGAGAAAGAGAACATCCTTGAACTCAACACATACAAAGTTGGTTCAAACTAACACCATACATTATTAGCTTTGGGAGCAAAATTGGACCGGTAATAAGTTCACTACCATACAAAAACAATAATTACAAAAATAAAAAAGCTTATTGCGTAATATAATAACGATCAAAGGGCGCGTTCTGAGGATTCTTGTGAAAAGTAACCATGAGGACTCCGTCTTTCAATTTAATGCCGTACGTGGCCTGCTTGTACAAAACCACATTACCTAAATTAACCCTGCTGTTGATTGACTTGAAAATACGAGGGGAGGGGTATTCGGGGGAGTGCCTAGGTTCGATATGAGCTGAGATGAAGACAGCATTGAGTTCCCAATCCCAATCGGCACCATACGAACCTGATTTATAATCCTTGGTTTCAAAGTCTAGTGTTATGGTTAGAGTTTCATCGGTCTCGATCATCTTCTCTTTTCCAGGGATACTTAAGGACACGTGTTCTAGTTTTGCACCGTTCTTCAACCTGTATAGCGAATAAAGAAACCTCACTAATAGCACTTGTTCTACTTTCGACAACACCGATCCTGTGATGGTAAATACATAATCAATTTATATATATATATATATATAGGGTGAGGTTCTTTTCAGAACCAAATAAATGTACAGAACTGCGAGAACTAGCATCAACCAATCAGATTTTTTAGAATATTTATTTTTTAAATTTAATTCAAAAGGGTATATAAGTCAAATTACATTTTTTTTTCTATTTGAATTTTTTTTAATAAATAAATGTTTTTTAGTTCTTGAATTTTAGGAATTTTGTTTTTTTTATTTTTGGATTATTTTTATTCACAATACATTGTTTAAAAGATTAAGGCATATTGTTTTCTTTTTAAATAATGATAAATGTACATTGTTTTTAGTGTATAATTGCGTAATATATTAATGTGTTTTGCTCACAAATATTTGATACAAGTTTATAAAATGAGAAACACATGTGTTTTACATGTACTGTAGTTAGAGATATGAGACTTTAGTATACACGTGCATAAGTTACAAAACTGGTCATGTTAATTTTTTTACAAGCATAAAACAAAAGATACTATACACAAAATACATGTGCACTTTTCATATTCGGCTTACTCAAGTTAAAATTACATGTGCACTCTTCATATTGCTCATCATACTCAAGTTAAAAATACATGTGCATTTGAGTTCATCCATATGCCCTTATATATACGTACTCGAGTTAGTTCATGTGCACAGGGTTGTATATCCGGCATGCACTTGAGCTTTACTCCTTAAATTTATCATAACACTCCCTCGCTAGATAGTATGTACAAAAACACTTGCACTCTCTATATATGTCATGATCTTCATACAATGGAACACGTTGAACACCTGAAATTATAAATAGTTAATATCTTTATCATAAGAACTATCAAATATATATGCACTCAGTCAGAACAATAAATGTATAAAAAAGAAATATTATAACATCCGGAGTGCCTATAAAAATTGTTTTGCGTTTTATATGTAAAGAACTACTCAACTAAACTAAATATCGAGATCATGATTGGTAAAATGAAGTCCTTCGCTCCGCTCAAGTTGACCATATGCTCAATAACACGAGTCTGAGTTACTGCATTAATTAAGAAAACTATATGCAGCAATGAAACTAATAAGTCCTTTTTTTAAGATCGCTGACTATAATACCGTGCATCATAAAACAGATATCGTAGCACATTAAAATATAAATACCGGCATCATTGATGCATATGCATGCCATTATATAACTGAACTTTTAGTCTTCCTAATGAGTATACTTCACAGAATGATCATGCATTTTTATAAATAAAGAATGTTTTCTTGAGCAAAGATGCAAATAATACAACAACAAGACTTCAAATGAAATTACACGTGTCTGACCACATGCCTCATTATTTCCATACACATGTAAATAATAATTATCGTTCCAAACTTTGTATATCATAATAAATATGATTAAAAAAGAGAAAAAAAAAGCAAATACTAAATCTGTTAAGGACATGATGAAAAATAAAAAACAATAATTATGAAACCATTAGAAAAAGAAATACTCACTTTGCATTTAATATCGCAATCTTGTAGACCATAATCGGAAAAATAATCATGGAAGATGAGAGTAATCCCGATGGCGTCCTCCATTCGCAGATCTTGTAGACCATAATCGAAGAAACAATAATGATACTAAATGATACATGTTTCTCATAAGATCGTAAAACATTTGTAAAAGTAGCGACTGGACAGGATCCTCCTCCTCCTTGTGTGGGCGCTTGAGATAGCATCCTCCATTAGCATATTGAAGTTTTGATGGTTATACAAATCAAAGAAATTCAAATGCATAGGAGAAAGATAGAGGGCGGTTATTAGGTTAATAAATAAGAAGAGATTTAGATTAATCTTTTTGTCAGATCCTACAATTAGGGGGTGAATGAAAATTCCATAAATGCCCTTTTATTTGTTGTATAATTGAACTTGAATTTATCAGTTATTACTTTTATGCCATGATTAATTATAACCATGGATCAAAAAATAAAAGGTTAAGATTAGTTCTCGCGGTTCTGTACATTCATTTGGTTCTAAAAAGACTCTCACTATAGATATATATATATATATATATAAAGATATAATATAATATATAATAATATATATATATATAAAAATATATATATATATATATATATATATATAATATATATAAATATTCGTAAAAAATAAATATTCGTAAAAAGAATACACTAGGCATGTTTTTTAAAAATGTTTTTGAAAAATTCTAAAAAAAATTCACAAGATAGAGTATGTTGGTGCATAAAACTTTTGTAAAGGAAGTTTTTCTAATTTTGAGTTTTTGTTCGTTTTTTTTAATGCGCAAAAAACGAATTTTTAATGCACAAAAAAAATTTTTGTGCATCAAAATTTCAATTTGTTTCATTTTGTGCCTCAAAATTTGTTTTTGACCCCAAACGTTCTTTTGACAGACTTTTTTGCATCAAATTTATTGCGCAGCAAACTATAACAATTGAAATTTTTGTGCATCAAACATTTTTGTGCATCAAATTTCATTTTTTTTGTGCATTAAAAAACGTATAAAAACTCAAATTTAGAAGAAAACTTCCTTCACAACTTTTTTATGCACCAACATACCGATCGTGTGATTTTTTTTTTTTCAGATTTTATCGAGAACTTTAAAAAAAAAAACATTGTAGTGTATCCTTCTCACGAATATTGTCGTTTTATTTATCTTATCCCTATATATAATAAGATATATATATATATATATATATATAGAGAATATAAGACAATATATATATATATATAAATATATATATAATATATATTGGGGCGCGTTATATCGAGAACTCATTTTAAGTACAGAACTTTACAGAACTCTTTTGGACCAATAGAAATTTAGTATAATTAATGTTTTTATTTAATTCAAAGGGGTATAATAGTAAAACACATTTTTACTTTTTTTTTATTTTTTTTAATTAAAAACGTTTTTAAAATCCTTTAATTTTTGAAAATTAAAAAATATATATATTTTTTATATTTGTTTTTTAGCATACATGTTTACAGAAAAAAAATAAGTGCATATATGTTTTCTTTTAAATATGGTAATTTTACAAATGTTTTTTTGCGTATAATTGTTTAAGCATTACTTATTTCACTAAAAAAATGGTAATTGCATATGTGTTTCTAATGTAGATTCTTTAATCTTTAAATTTTATAACAAAAAAGCATAACAATATACATGTAACCTCTAAGTTTATAACAAACCAAAACATAAACATTATACACAAATTTAATATAAAATAAAATACAATTGAAATACAAATGTATCTTGTTAAAAATATATCAGCACATCATTACATATGTGCACTCTCCAAGAACATATGTGCACTCTTCAAAAACATATGTGCATTCATTTCACGAACATACGTGCACGCTTCACTTTTTTATCAAATTTATTAGAAGATGAGTACCCTTCCAAAAAACATATGTGCAAGCTCTCGTCAAATGCGTTAACGCCTTTCAAAAAGATGTATATTTGCAATCACCGCATAAACTTCATAATTAAAACACCAGAAACAAGAATCCTGTTTTGAAAAAAAAACTATTAATTAATTAGCAATAAAAATCAATCAACAAAACATAACAAAAACAAATAACAGTTATCTTAACATATATAATAATCACAAGTTTACGTCATTTGAGTTTGTTTTAGTTTCTTAACCCATTTGGCTGAAACCATGAGGGCGGCAATATTACATCCCCATGGTTGTACGATTGATTTTCATTGAGATATTCAATTCTTTGATACCACATATTTATTAGTTAATTCCTTGATTCCACGTATTCATTGAGATATTCGAATAACTAATACATCCTACTCCCATTCAATTCTTTGATGCCACGTATTTATTAGTCAAACCTGGTGGTTTTGGAAACCAAATTGGTTATTGTAATTTTTATTTAATTGAATTAAATACATTTAATCTTTAACCCATATATCAAATTGATTGAATATAAAACCTTTAATTTATTGTGCTACCTATGATCTCATTCAATCGATTAATCAAAAATTAAAATAAAAGAATACCTTCCATTCACTGAGAATTATCTTAATCTCGTATTCTTAATCAGATTGCACAGATCTAGTATTTTTTTGAAGATGAGGGAGGCGGTTTATGAAGGAGAGAGGTGTAGATGTGATGATGGTGGATATCGTTTTTATTTTCTTGTGTGGGTTTTTAGATTTCTAGCACTTTTTAAGGATGAATGCAAATTACTTAATTGCCCTTTCAAGTTTACAAGTAAAGCCCAATCTTTCTATTATTTACAAGAATTGCACAATCAATTACAGCCTTTGATCTTACTCATGTAAAGGTCTAGATTCATTTTAAAAGTTCTGTAGAGTTCTGCACTTAAATGGGTTCTTAATATAACACTTCACTATATATATATATATATATATATATATATATATATATATATATATATATATATATACATACATATATATATATATATATCAATATATATATTATAGGGGGACATCTTCTCATAACCATTCTTAGTGCGATGAACTGACAGAACCACCAATAAATACATGCAACGCCTTTTTAAAAATAAATAGAATAACATGAAAAACATCAAGGTAATCGTAAGGAATCCACAATGATCTTCAGTAACATCATTAACTCTCCTCTTCATTTTACAAAAACCATACCAACGGCCGAAATATTGTTGTTGCAGCACAAGAAATAGCTTTAAGAAACATACATGCACACCTTCAAAGAAAATTTTGTATTTCAATTTCTTATCAATTCCCATTAAAACAACTATGTTTTTTAAAACATATATGTTGTTTTTAGAAACATATGTGTCAAAAAATACAATTATTGAAGTCGTGCATGCATTGTTTTGTGTTCTGTCAGTCTTCTCGCACTAAAAAATGGTCTGAAAAGAAAGTCTCACTATATATAAATATATATATATATATATATATATATATATATACACACATACATATATATATACATACATATATATATATAGTGGCATTTTCTTACAGAACCAATTGTGAACCATTAGATCATTTTATTAATGGATGAGATCAATTGTGCCATTATTGTAAATAATGTAATCACAAGGAATGTTATTTAAAAAAAAAAAATGACTTAAGGGTATTAAAGGAATTTCGTAATTGTTATTTTTCAAAAATTGTCCTAAATTTGTGGGGAGTTATACGGTTTATTTAATATCTGTATCTTTTTCTCTCTCACATATCTCCCACCAACCCTAACTCATCTTTTGAGCCACCGCAACACCACAAAATGCTACAAAAAAAATAAAATCCAAATCCATCGTCTAATATGATTTGGGAGTTTTTATGAACTGCTATACTTCGATCATGTGGATCTTTGAATTAACAAGGTTTTAATTATTTACTCCTTTTCTAAATCGTTTATTTAGATTTCTTGTGTTATAATTTTTAGATCTGATCGTATTATTCGTGAACCGTCAAGTCGTGATTTGAGGTTGTGGTTTTCTTTTCAGATCTCGTCATATATGTATCAGTAATTAGATCACAAAATCAAGGAAAAAAAGTGGCATTATGGTAAATATCTTGAAACTAAGAGTATGTTTCACAACTCAAACTTGTACGCTTGATTCATGGGTCTCTCTCTCTCTCTATTCGTTTTTAATTCTTCCAATTTTCTTGTTAGCATACTTTTTTTATTATTAATATTTCTTTCACCTAATTTGATTTCATATAAGAAAAATGTACGTAAAAATCCATAGCTTGATTATAGTGGGTTCGGCGTATTTTGTTTCACTTTTACTTTTGACTGTGTCATGATTTATTTTTGTTTGGAGTAATTGAATTTGTTGAGCATTTGATTTGAATTTTGCTTGATATAAGTGAAAAGTGTTATACCTAGCGTTCTTGTCTTTGAATAAGGTGTAAATGTTAGTATAATGAAAGTTATAGTGCTACTGTTGGCTTAGATGAAAATTACCAATTTACTTTGAATGGTTTGTAAAGATGTAAGTAAACTTGTACAATATTAAATAAAAGTGATATTCGTTGAACAAGCGGCAAAAGGATTTGACGAGCTGCTACTTGGTTAATTAGTTTATTAAAATTTAGGAATAAAATATTAGACTTACTTGTTATCAACTAGTTATTGGCTAGTTGAATGGCTAGTTATGGTTCGTGCTAAGGAGCTGTTCATGTGGTCCCCTTGTTTTTCTGATTTTAAAGTGGATGATTACGCGTCGGATGAGGAACCTCAGGTTGGGGATTTAAGTAAACCGGTTATGCTAATGGATGACACGGAGAAAGTAGTTAATGATAGTGATGAGGAGGTGGTTTCTGAATCTTCTTTTGAAACTGGACCAGACTTGAATTGTATTAATAATGAAGGCGATGGTATCATACAAGCCGAGGTACAGAATTCTGTTGATCCGTTTGGTATCTACGACATCCTTAATAAAAATACTGTCAAGAATGTTGTCCCGGACCCATCCTTGTCACACCCTCCAGGATTTACTCCAGTTCAGTCCTCTTCGGACAGTCCATTGGTTGAGAGGCCTCGGGTTAGGGAGATGTCTCCCATAAAGCAGAATGGTGATACTAGGATTGATGATTCAAATATTAATACCAGTGAATCTATAAATGATTTTTCTCCCAATATTCCATCTCGCAAAACCTCTAAAGGAGGTTCTATGCTAGATGTTTTGGATGATCTTATTAAAGTCGGCAAATCGATGGGATATGTGATGGAAGGTTGCTCCAAAGATTTCGAACACATCATCAGTTCTCAAGGAGTTGGTGAGTGTTTTAAATGAAGATTCTTTCTCTCAATGTGCAAGGTCTGGGCCACAAGACCAAAAAAGAGTGGATCAAGGAGCTTAATTTCAAACATAGGAGTAACTTTTTAGCTATCCAGGAGACGAAGATGGATTGCATTTATGATATGGATATTAAATTTATGTGGGGTAACTCAAATTTCCAGTACATTGCGAGTGATTCAGTTGGGAACTCGGGAGGTTTATTATGTGTTTGGGAAAAATCTATCTTCAAGAAATCTGGGGCTTCCGTCTCGGATAATTTCATTGCTTTATACGGGACTTGGCTTCCTACAAGTACTAAGATTCTTATTGTTGTGATTTATGCCCCTCAAGCTTATACTTGCAAACGTACTTTGTGGGAATATATTTCTAGTTTGATTAATCATTGGGATGGTGAGTCTATTGTATTGGGAGATTTCAATGCTGTACGTACTAAAGATGAACGTTTTGGTTTAGTTTTTAACCCGATTTGTGCATGTAATTTCAATCAGTTTATCTCTTCCTCTGGTCTTATTGATGTCAAAATGGATGGATACACTTTTACGTGGTCTCTTCCGTCTGCCTCGAAAATGAGTAAGTTGGATCAGTTTTTGGTTTCCAATGGTATTTTGTCAATGTTTCCTTCCATTTCATCTGTTTGTTTATATAACACCTCGTATTTTAGGTCATTGTATGACATTATGAAATTCATAATTTATTGTTAGGGTTTTACGCGTTTGCTCTTAAACCGTAAACGTTAAATTAAATCGCGTAAACTAAAAATGATCATACAATGTAAACGGGCATTAAACGATTAAATGTTTGCATCAAACAAGTGTTATATGATTATTATGAGGATAATTAAT
The DNA here is from genome assembly GCA_026074375.1 of Tanacetum coccineum. Taxonomy (NCBI): domain Eukaryota; kingdom Viridiplantae; phylum Streptophyta; class Magnoliopsida; order Asterales; family Asteraceae; genus Tanacetum; species Tanacetum coccineum. The sequence goes on along the minus strand of BQNB010024454.1, from coordinate 10,600 downwards.
AACTTTGTTCATCTTATTTTTATCGGCTACGTAAAATGCTTACGTTTCATAATAAAATACGTTTAGGCATACCCGGAAGTTCTAAAACCTAACTACGCCTAAACAAATACCCACGATTATACCCAATACTCAAAATAATCAAATATTACATCTTATATATATATCATGCAGATATCAAAGACTCGGCGCAGCATCCAATAGTTAAGTGGGCTATCGAGGTGACGAAAAATTCAAATTTTTTCATCGGGGTCTATAAACAAAAAACGTGCCCAGGCTTGCTAGTCGGGGAGTGATTAAAAACAATTGGACTTGTGTACTAATCCAAATATGGGTTAAAGAGTCGTTTCTCTCTCAATTTATGCTTCGCGTTTTAAGCAGCTGGGTTCATGCCCCCGGTTTAAGATAACCTCCCGTTTTATCGTCTACTACTGATTCAAAGAATTGAGTTGGACTGTGCCATTACTTCGATGAGATCAAGCTGCTGTTTGGGCTTGTGGTCGAAACAAATCCCCGGTACCCCGATGGATTCACCTTTGAGTAATTTTAGACATTTTTTAGACATTTTTTTGCCACCCTTTGCGCCTCTCATTTATTATTGGTTATGGAGTCACTCCTTGTCCGTATGTAGAGCGGTAAATGATGAATCTTCAAAGGTTCTTAAGCTCAAGATCATATGACTTTATCCACTCTCTTTACGCTGATGACGTTGTCTTGTAGGGAATGGTCTGATTCAAACTTGGCAAATTTAATTAAAATTCTCAAGTGTTTTCATCTCGCGTCTGGGCTGAAGATCAATATTCAAAAGAGCTAGGTAATGGGTGTAGGTGTTCCCGGGGAGATCGTTTCTCATGGTGCTGCTACTATTGGTTGTGCGGTTTTACATACTCCGTTCAAATACTTAGGCGGGGTAGTGGGCGATCATATGACTCGGCATTCTGCCTGGTCTTATGTTATTCAGAAAGTGCAGTCCCGTTTATCTAGGTGGAAAGCTAATACTCTTTCGATCGGTGGGATACTCACCCTTTTAAAAATCTGTCTATGATGTTTGTGCCTTTGTTTACAATGTCTATTTACAAGGTTCCGTTGGGTGTTCTTCAAGATCTTGAGAGGATCCGAAGTAAGTTTTTTATTGGTGCTAACCAGTCCGATAGAAAAATGTCTTGGGTTGCTTGGGACCAAGTGTTGGCTGCGAAAAAACGTGGGGGTCTTAGGATTTCAAGTTTTTATGCTCTTAACAGGGCCTTACTCCTTAAATGGGTTTGGCGTTATATATCTCAAGATGGATCCTTATGGTACCATATCATTAGAGCTTTGTATGGTGACTCGATTGACAGTCATGGGTATAGATCTTCTTCCTGTTGGAGTTCAATTCTTCGGGAAGTTCGAGTGCTTGACAGACAAGGTTATTTAACTTCTTTCACAGTTGCAAAATTCACGATAGTACTGGTAATGCAGACCAAGTTATGGTTGGATTTTCCGTGTTTCGGTATTGCTTTGTGGATCGCTTTCCTCGCATTTTTGCTTTGGAAACAGTCCAAGGAGGTCTTGTAGCTATAAGATGGAAGTTTTAGCCCTTTGAGAACTCTCTTTTCGTAGGCCGATCGGGATGGTGTAGAGAGACATCAGTGTTGGAGTTTTCTGCACGTTAGGATTACAGTTATTTTATCCTTGTCGCCCGACAGATGGTCGTGTTGATATTAATGGCAAGGTACGTTTGCGTCAAAATATTCGGTTACTCCTTGATGAATTTATCTCCCTTCCTTGGTGTAAGAAACGCGGTGGGTCAGCCTGTTCCATTAAAAGTTAACGTGTTTTCTTGGCGGGCTCGCCTTAATCGTCTTCCTACTCGCCTTAATCTGAGTAAAAGGGGTATTTTGACGAATTCCATTGCTTGCCCGATTTGTGACTCGGCTCACGAAGATGTTAATCATTTATTTTTTGGTTGCTCGATGACTCAGGATCTTTTGTCTTTGATTTGTCGTTGGTGGAATCTCCCATGGACAATGTTGGGTTCTTTTTTGGATTGGGATACTTGGCTTATTTCTACTCGTCTTTCATCTAAGCTGAAATCTTTACTGGAGGGTATTTTCCTTACAGCTTGGTGGTCTATTTGGTCATTTCGGAATAGGTTGTTATTCGATGATGTCCCTCCAAGGCGTTCAAGGATTTTTGACAACATAGTCTCTTGTTCTTTTAATTGGTGTTTCAACCGCTGTTCTAGTTTTATTTCGAAGGAGTTTTGGTATAAGAATCCTTATTTAATTTCTATGTAATATTTCTAGCGCCTTGCTAGTTTTTAATAAAAGTTGCCGTTCAAAAAAAAAGTTATTGGCTAAATTATAAATTGTGAATAAGATCTGAGTTACTTGTTATGAAATAGTCGCTTGATGAGCTGCACATATATGTGTTTGTTTATCGTTTATTTATCGATTAGTTTTACAATTAATTTAACATTGACATAATTTGATATAATTAGTTTTTTTTATATTTGTTTTAGAATAATGGCTCAATCATGGGAGTGACGGTGTACGATGAAGATGATCAATGGATTCACTTGTGCTTTTTGATGGCGTGCACAAATGTTCTCGAAGCCGTGCATATATTGTGCCTAGAACACAAATTGATTTTCTTGAATTATCCCGATAGAGATTCCGTGCAACCCTTGTGGCGGATGACATTCGAGTGGAGGGTGTTAAGGGGATATTATTCTATATACAGTGATGCCGACATAACAGTCTATGGGTCTTACAGATAAGTAGAACAAGTAGAACACGCGAGTGTGACGATGTAGCGAGGGGCGTTCGAGGGGAGGTAGATATTCAAACAGATGTGAGGTAGGTCTAGTTCTTGAATCCATTGGTATTCTTGGTACAAGTTTGTGTTACATAGCACTAACAAGGAGGGGTTGTGGAGATATTAGTTCGGGTAAAAGTCAAAAAAAGGCAGTGTGTTATCGTGTTTAGTGCGGTTATAGTGCGGATTTCTGGACTGTGAGACAATAGTTTGAGGGCGAGCTAGGACATATGGAAGGGACATGAGGTTCTGGGTTTAAAGATTGAGTGGGACAGTGGGAACAGAGTTGAGTTTCGCGATAAAAGAGGTGGAGGATTGAGCGAGTCACGAGACAAGGTATGGGGACACAACAGTGGTGGATCATAGCGTGTATTCACTGACACAGGAGACTTTTATAACATGTATAGGAGGCGGAGCGGGATAAGGACCATTTTACTCTACAGACGGGGGAACTCTGTAGGACACAACTCGACTCGGACTTTTAGAGAGCAATGGCAGAATGGAGTGTATGGTGGGATATAGGCGTTTAGGTCAGCTTTTTTAGAGAACTTTCCGGGGAGGGACGGGAAAAATAAGGGATCACACATAGCGGAGCGCGATAGTGGTTTTCATCAACACAAATTTTGCCGTGCTGGATTTGGACAACGGTCACCCGGACAATGAAGCTGACTACAAGAAAAGTGCAAGGACAATGGGAGGTGACAACGAGTTTTTTATAATTCGGTGAGGGGGTATGGGGGCCCGAAAGGTAGCACACAACAACTTGTTCGCTATTCATGGTGTCGTGTTTAACACTCGCACAGCGTGCATGGAGTGGAGGTGTCGGGCACAAGTGCTGATGAAGAAAAGGTATCTCTACATATCTTCACGCGGAATCTATTGACATACTACGTTTAAGGTGCTCCCTGGCAAAGGAGGTCAGGGATTCTTCGTAGTATAGTGAAGGGGGAGTAACTAGGAGAAGGCGAGAGGGTCAACTTCAAAAAGCAAGTGTAGGGGTGGTGTCGTAGTGCAAGGGCGCAGGGGAGTTGAATGTGGTTTAGAAGGGGGTTAGACAGATCTCTGTTCGTAGTTCTGGGTTCGTGACAGATGTTGGAGGAGATTCTATGAAGTGGATATCTGCACAGGTAGGAGTGGTCTTATTTCAAACCACAGGTGAGAATAATTTCTGATCTGGTAACAGATCTTTAAGCTAAGGTCAGATGCTTCACTGGGGTAAGAACTCTATACATTTGTAACTTGTTGAATAAGATGACTGCTCTTCAGCGGATGCAAATGGATGCGGAGTTTATGATGTGTACAACGAGTGGTGATCTATGGACATGAGGGTTATGGGATTGTTGGCATGCTTTCATCACAAATGTGAACACTTTCATCTACAGGCAAGTAGGATGTTAAGTCAGCGTGACTGGACGTCTCTTCAGGAGACTGAATGTGTGAGTAGGGCGGTTCGCAGAGGAGAGGCAAACAGTGGGGAGTGGGTCAACGAATAGCGATGACACAGGTTGGACCGAAATTGGGAATGGGGGGGGGTATGACATTTAGTCGACAGTGAATGCACAGTGGTCCCCCCCCCACTTTAAACATTTACTTACTATGCTATAATTGTTTGTCCCACATCACCAATGGACTAGATGGTTAACAACCACCGAAAAAGGGACTTACGTGCTAGTAATATGTCAGAGAACATGGTCTTTTCTACCACCTAAACCGTTAATGGTGACGGATCAGATATTTACCACACCGCATACTACTTTATTTATGACTAGTACCAGGTTAACCCATCCAGCAGAAGGTGTGAAAGAAAACTCTGAACCCTTTATGCAGAAACAACAAGTTTAATGGCAAGAGCAAACGGAGTTGACCCACACAAGATTCCATATTACGTGATGTGGAACATATCGATATGGAGTAAAGACCATCCGGACGCATACAAATGGATCGAAGCAAATGGACAATGGCTCTACGACAACTTTGAACATTATGAAGTAGAAACATCAGATGACGGTGATGATGCTAGATCACTCTTGTCATCAGATGACGATGAACATTTTGATTCGTTTGAAGACGATCCAAAACACCCTGATACTCGCTCCAGTCCATGAAGAAGGCTAAACATTTAATGTTTACTATAATAATATATTAAGTGTGTTTTATTTTCTTAATTATGTTTAATATTTCTAGTATGTTCTATGTTGAAATTACGCCGTAACAAGTAAAATTGTGTAGACTTTACGCCGTAACAACTTGTGTTATGCCGTAAAGTCTATGACCAGTTGGTTGTACACTTCAGTTTTAACCAACTCTATCTACCCAAAAACTGTCTCCTTTTCTGTACATTAACACCGGAACATTTGGCTGAGAATAATATATGAAAACACACATACAATTCCTCCATTGTTCATAATTTGTGATCTTGTGCCTAGAACACAAATTGATTTTCTTCTTGAATTATCCTGATAGAGATTTCGTGCAACCTAGGCATATATAGGGTCGAAATACTTTATACGGAAAGTTGACTATTACACGATTCAAGCAAGATTTCCAGGATTAACACACACCCTATTCTCTAACATGTTAGGAAATAAGACCATCGATTATTGAAAAGATGGTAGAATATGAAAGACAATATATGCATTTCATAAGACAAATTGAACGTAAAAATATCGCTTTTAGGGGTGTATGTGTATGGTCATGAAGGGAGGGACACGAGTTTTCTATTACGTGGTGGATGCATTGTCATTAGATGAAGACTTTGTTTGATACTACTAGAAACTAAATAAAAGACAGACTAATAGGAAAATGACATTGTTCGCATATAGTCGACTTCATGTATGGACTTGTGGTCACCACCTTGTTCAGTTAACTATTATATAGGGTGTATACTTTTTTGGTCAAGTATCCTTTAGGGGTAGCATTGCAACTGTATAATTTTTATTTAATGTTAAGAAACTTCACTCGAGCAAGAACGAGGGGGCTGCGATTTTGCGCTAGCAATTTATTTAGCAAATCAAATTTTTTTTTGTAGTAAAATTAGAAGGTTTAGAAGCTATTTTCAACCGTTCATCCAGTAATCTGTAACTACCTAAAACATGACACCACTAGATATCAAGAGTCAAAAGGCAATCACATTCAGAACTAGATACAACTTTAATATAGGATAACATTATGCAGTTTCACAAATCTACCAATAAACGTTATATTATAGTAATACTTTTGATGTATTATAGTGATATTTGATGCGCAAATGATTAGGTTGATAGAAAAATAGATTAATAATAAGACGGGAAGGGCAAGCAAATGATTGTTTGGGTGGTTTTGCCAGCAAATGCGCAGAAAAGGATTGCTTTTAAATGCATGGAGACTAGCCAACAACTATCCTTCCTTTTAGATAGATACATTTCAATCATATTCTTTTTAATCAATCCTTCTCTTGACCCCATACCCTTTCATTTCATATATACTTTAGCATTTTTGTATCTTTCTAAAATTTGTTTTTTCTCGTTACCTTCTTTACTCTATGCCCATAATATGTGATGAAATTGGTTGACAATATGAATAGTAGGATTTCCTGGATCACTTGTCATCCGATTAGGTTTAGAAGCAAAAGGATAAGCATCATTCTTTTAATTTATGTTCTTTAGGTTATAAACATGGTTGTACAACTCTTTTACTTCAGGTTATAAAAACTACAGATATGACTCATGTAGAGAAATAGAGAATTGAGTGAATGTGTATGTGTGTGTGAATATATATGGTACCAAACTAAACTGGCGGTTTTGTAACCGGTTTAAGAGAAATCGACTGGACCGGCGGTTAAACCGGGTTTTTATCCGAACCGGTTAAACACGGTTTTTAACTGAACTAGTTAAGCATTTTCAATATAAAAAATCGGTTTTTAACTGAACCGGTTCTAGTCAAAACCGGTTCTTATAACGCTTGACTAAAACCTGTTCGGTTTTTTAATAATATGTAGTTTGGTTAGACACGTCAGGTTTTTCTCTATTAATGGAGTTGATAGTATATGCATTGTATTTTGTTGTTTTACTCTTTGTTTTTTTTAATTTTTTTTAATAGAAGGAAAGAGATATCATTCCATTTCGGACAACAGTACATCTTTAATCATCCAAACATTCGCACAATTTGAAACACTACCTTCTAATATAATCTCGTAAGAACATCTCAACACAAAAGAAGCAATGCTATGAGCTACCCTATTTCCCTCCAAATTAACAAAAGACCAACTACAAACGTCGAAAGCCATTGAGGGGGTTAATATGTCTGAAAAAGACTCGCGATTTGTAGCAAGATGACTTTATTATTGAGCGCCTTAACTAGACACAATGATCCTGTATCAAAAGTAATGTGGAGTATGTTGGGATTCTTGATTTGATGAGACAAAATGAATAAAATAATGAAACAAGAAGGACTAATTTAGGATTATAGGATTCTAGAAGACTTGAAGTCAAACAATAGTTATCTTCTCATTTAATGCAGTCAAACAATGATTAATGCTGATTGAAGATTAATTACAACTTGAAGATTAATGCTGATTTAGTTTCCTAATTATTTAGTCAACCATATTAAATACATTGACTAAGTATTTAATATAATTGTTGACTGGAATTAGTTTCCTTTGTAAGTCTTGATCTCTCCCTATATAAAGAGATCATAGACATAGGTTTTAGGTATCCATTCATAGTTAGACTTCTCTAATGAGAGTCTAGACACACAAATAAAGCGTGTGTATAGTAGTTAGCTTATTAGTTAGTTTATTAGTATGAATAAGAAAACCTTGTTCATAACTGAAATGTGACGGCCCCTTGTGTATCGTAAAAACAACCGAAATTACAACGGTTCCATACCTCTTTTGTTGTCGAACATTTGAACAGGACATGTACTATATTTTCGGTTGTCTCGCCACAGTGAGTACAAGAGGATGTTTGATTCAACCCACAAGATTGTATTTTGTCAATAGTAGGTAGATAATTATTCCATGCTCGTCACATAAATAATTTAACTTTGCTGGGGACTCTTGCTTTCCACACAACACGCCAAAAGTCTATCAAGTCATCACAAATAGTAGTGCGTACCATGTCTTCATCTGCTTCAAGTACCAAAAGATAAGCAGATATGCATGAAAATCAGCCTCCTGGACTATCATGCCAATAGAGCACATCATCCCTTGACTTACTAACAAAACAACATGCAATTTTGGTTGCAATATTATGTGGAAATAATGAAGACAGTAGCTCATGATTCCAACCATCACCTTCAAGATTTAATAAATCACGCACGTGATAAACATCACAATTATTTTGGTTGGGACCCAAATTTCTATAATCATCGACCCTAAAGTCATTCCATACATTTACACTATGACCATTGCCGATATTCCACTTGCACCCTTTACGAACAATATCTTTAACCGAAAGGAAACTACGCCATACATAGCTTGGTCGGTACCCAATCTTGGCATCAAAGAAGCTCGATCTTGGGAAATATCGCGCCTTAAGAATTCTTGCTGCCAATGTTGTCGGGGATGTGATCAAGCGCCAAACTTGCTTTGCGAGAAGTGATCTATTGAACAATCCCAAGTGGCGAAATCCAAGGCCTCCTCGAAACTTTGATATGCACATTCTTTCCCACTTACTCCACCAGATTGGGTTTTCTTTAACCCCGTCCCCCACCCAATATGCGTTAAGAGACTTGTGGATATCATTAATTATGTTGCCTGGAAGTAAAAAAATATTCATAGTATACATAGGCATCGCTTGCGCTACCGACTTAATAAGAACCTCTTTTCCGGCAATCGATAAAGTTTTCTCCTTCCACCCACCAAGTTTCTTTTTTATTTTATCCAGAATAGCTTCAAAAACCACCTTCTTAGATCTCCCAATGACCGAAGGAAGTCCTAGATACTTATCTTGATGACCAACTTCACGAACATTCAAGCATTCAATTATACGAGTTCGAATATGTATATCAACATTGGCACTAAAGGATATTTCAGATTTTTCATAGTTAAAGCTTGGCAATATCGTGTGAATATAGTTTTCAACCTACAACTTTCCTCAACCGAAGATCTTGTAAAAAAATATGTTGTCATCATCAAAGAACATATGAGAGATTTCTGGCGCTCCCCGACAAACTTTAACTCCATGAATATGACCTTCTGAAATAGATTTCCTTACCATAGACGATAACACTTCTGCACACATAACAAAAATATAGGGCGAAATGGGATCTCCTTGGCGAAGACCTCTAGTTGGGGTCATATGACCTGAAACTTGCCCGTTAATAGTAAAAGAGAAGGAAACCGAAGAAACATAAGCCATGATCAAGTTAGAAAAATGTGATGTACAGCCAAACTTGCTAAGAACAGCTCGAATAAAGGGCCATTCGACTCTATCATAATCCTTGCTCATGTCTATCTTTAGTGCTAATGCACCTTTTCTGCCATCTGTTTTTTCTCTTAAGCCAGTGGAAAACTTCAAAAGATACTATTTCATTATGAGTGATCACACGATCTGAAATGAATGCTGATTGGTTTTCTTGAATTATGTTTGGCAAAATTGGTTTTATTCGGTTAACTAGAACCTTGGAAATAATTTTATGTAGTACATTACACAAGCTAATAGGGCGTAAATCTTTAAGAGACTCTCGTTTTGAAACCTTGGGGATTAAAGTTACAAGTGTTTTATTAGTGTTACGAGGTAATACTCCTGATTCAAAAAAAGAAGATGCCATATTAACTATTGTATTACCCGTGAAACACCAAAATTTTTGGTAAAACAACGCAGTCATTCCATCAGGTCCCGGTGCTTTAGACGGGTCCATTTGCATTAGCGCCTCATAAATCTCTTATGATGTAACACGCCTCTCAAGTGCTTGTCTTTCATCGTCTGTCAAGCTTCTATGAATGTCATTCACAGCAGATTCACAATCTTGTGGTGACGAGCTTGAAAAAAGTTCTGAGAAGTAGCCTGACACGAAATTAAATACTATTTTGCCTTCTCGTTGTTTTTTTAGAGAATTAGACAAGTGGTTGAAAACTAGTCATATACAGCTGTGTTTTGGTATGACATGAAAATATGAGGCATGCTTTTCTTTTGTTTGGTAGATGTTATTTTTAAAATGAAATACAAATATTATTATACTCACATCTGTGTCTATCTTCATGGAATGATTGGGCACTAGTTTCCCATGCATCACCTACTTTTATATATTGTAATCCATCATACTTTGTGTTTACTCGTTATTTGAAGACAACTTTTAGATACAAAGCCAAAGTTTATGGACCACAAATTATTGTGTTCATTCTTTAATTAGCAGAAAGCTAGTACAAAGATAAGTGTGTGTAATCGTATTTCTTTAACTTTATGTTATTTTGTTTGAGAAAAATACCAAAGAGGCGCCCAAAATTACGCCCACTGGGTTGCATGAATTGTGATTACGTGTCTCAATAAAAACATAACATTGTTAGCCCATATTATATTTCGGGCTTGAACCCAATACAAAGAAACATGTGGTAAGAAAAGCCAAAACAGAGCCGGCCTTAGTATTGGGCCACAGCCCAAGGCAACAACTTGAAAAGGGGCACCATTTAATAAGTTCATGTTATACTAAACTAGGTCCATTTTCAAAGTTTTGTATTTTCACATTCATAAAGTCACACGTCACAATATAACAGGAGGTTAAGTTTCACAATATATATAATAGGAAGCTTAATATTTACAGGTAGGATCTTTTTAAAGCCCATGTTACACCAACGATGTTGAAAGTTTCACTGTTTCAAACTTTAAGT
>BQNB010024453.1:41439-57527 GCA_026074375.1 Tanacetum coccineum | reverse complement strand
CGAGCCCGGGTCCTAGTTAAATATCCCGCGCGTACCTTTTGCGTGACGGGGTATATAAGCTTTTTCTTATTTAGAAAAAGTTAAAAAGTTGTTCAAAATATTCTAATAATTCATCTCTCTTTTCTCTCTCAATTCTCTCTCTACTTTCTCTCTCTAGAACAACTCTCTCTTTCTCATTTCTAGTCCGATTTCGTGATCAATTGTATGAAGTGAAGTGTTAGCGGGATCTTACAATTGGCATCAGAGCTACGTGTGGATTCGTGGTTGATTCTTGTAGTTAAACAAGATCAAATTCGTATGTAATATTGAAGAAAAAAAATCAAACCCGAATTTTTGTGCTTAGATGTGTGAATGTTTATGTTATTAAGTAAGATCTAGGCATAAGGTAACTAATTGTGCAAGAGAAATCAAGTTAAAAGGTCAAAAAGGGTGATTTTTAGGCGATTTTTGGTGAAAAAAATCGTAAATTTCGTCGTTGCGTTTTGACTCTCTAGCAAAATTCATGTTGCGTTTTGATTTTCTTCTTGTTGCGTTTTGACTTTTTCTTGTTGCGTTTTGATCTTGGTTGCGTTTTGGTTCATTGCGTTTTGATTGCAGGTTGCGTTTTGAAGAAATTTCATTGCGTTTTGAAAACAGCCATAACTTTTGATCCGTAAGTCCGTTTCAGGCTCGTGACCTCTCAAATCGAAGAGAAAAACAAGACGGATTACGATGTAACCACCCTTTAGCTGGTTACGGATTTTTCGAAGCCCAAAACACTCATTTACTATAAGTTATTGACATTTTTCAGTTTTTTGGAATTTGTGTTTAGACTTGTTTTTGTTCTAGCTCACGGCCCATCTGTATTTTAGGCCCGTTATCAGTTTGGTTGAGCCTATTTAAACAATCAGCTGTAACCCAAGCCAAAAATAATCTGTTTTTTTTATACAATTGTGTAAATCATTGGCCGCTGATCCGAATCAAACCACTCACGGTTTTCTATTGATTTTGTAAAATCCCGTTAATTCATTTATCGGTTTTAATCATAGACGTGTAAAATCCCGTGAACGTGAATTGCATACAAGACCACAATTTCAATCACATCATATCCACTTTCACACTTCATATTTCATAACTATTCATTCATCATGTCTACTCCAGTTAACACATCCTCAACAGATAGCCAAATGCACAACAATATCATGGCAGTTGGTTCAAAAGATCGTCCACCGATGCTTGGACCAGGAAGATATTCTCAGTGGCGTTCGCGTTTTCTACGATACCTTGACACTAAATCGAATGGTGAATATCTGAGGAAGTGCATCTTTGAAGGTCCATATACGCCCACGAGCGTACTCATTGCAGCTGTTGAAGCAGCAGAGAACATTCTACCAGTAGCTGCACATGAAGAAGCTGAGACAATACACAACATGACAACAGAGAACAAACTTTACTTTCAAGCTGAAAAGGAAGCTATTTTCTTGATTTTGACTGGTATTGGAGATGAAATTTACTCAACTGTTGATGCATGCAACACAACTAAGGAGATGTGGACAGCATTAGAAAGGCTACAACAGGGTGAATCATTGAACGTACAAGATTAATGACAAATCTGTTCAGGAATTTGGGAAGTTTTACTTCTCGAGATGAGAATCCATGGATCTTATTACTCCCGGAATTAATAAACGTCATGAATTATTGACCAGGAACAACTTTGCAATTTTCACCAATGCAAGTGAATGTTCAATTTTCATCAACAACTTACAACCCAGAAAATGTCAAGATTTTGTGACAGAAATACAAGCAGAAAGAGAAATAGACAAGAGGAATGGGGGGGGGGGGGGGGGGGGGGGGGGGGGGGGGGGGGTGTGGTAAAAAGAAGGAGGGGGGGGGGATTGGGGGGGGGGGGGGAAATCTCATAGCACATGCTGTTTGACGTTCTGAAGTCAGTTTCAAAACGAACTAGATGAATATCAGTTCCTGAGAGATTAGACCAGAAGTGCAAAATCCGTTAGCACTTCTTACGCCCTGCTCACCAAATCAGAATAACTAACTATCAGCAACCAAACCTCAAAGATCGAATGCACCGTTCCCCATACATGTAATCTTCTCCACAGACAAGTGCGACTACCCAGACAAAAGGCAAAGAGATCGCCAAACCAGTTACTTCCTCATCTAGAGTCCATTTCTGAGGAAGACAAGTGATCCAGAACAAGCTCGGAGGGATAAGGATATGCAAAAGACTTGCACTCCTTGCTAATAGTTCAAGAGATAAGTACAAACCTACCAACAACAACCTTCGAACTTCTTCAAACTCCAGGAACAAGACTGAAGATACCACACCAAGGTATAACAACGACAATCAGTCAGGGCAGTTTGGGAATCAAAGGACGATGACAGTTGCTGGGGCTAGGGAAACAGTAGGCAGTCCGGTAGTGCAACAAAATGGGATACAGTGCTTTAACTGCAAGGGATTTGGACACTATGCCAGGGAATGCAGGAAGCCAAAGCGGGTTAAAGACTACGCGTATCACAAGGAGAAGATGATGATGTGCAAACAAGCTGAACAAGGTGTTCCACTTCAAGCTGAGCAAGCTGATTGGCTAGAAGACACGGATAAAGAGATTGATGAACAAGAATTGGAAGCACATTATAGTTACATGGCAAAGATTCAGGAGGTCTCACCTGAAGAATCCAGTTCTACAAGTCAGCCATTGGAACAGGTACAAAACCATGATGAAAATGATGTGTTTGCCAATGTGAGACGACATTCTGAGCAACCTGAATCCATTAACGACACATATGTTTTGGAGAAGGATGATAGCAATGTCATTCCTGATTCATCAAATATATGTACTAATGATAATCAGGTTGATCAAAATGCGGCTGAATGTGTTGATGAGCGTGATGCGCTTGCTAATTTAATTGCTAATTTGACTCTTGATACGGAGGAAAACAAAACGGTATTAAAGCAATTAAAGAAAGCAAACGCATCATTAACTCAAGAACTTAAGGAGTGCAAAACTAACCTTGATGAGACTAGTAGGGCTCTAGGGGAGGCTACTAGCAGTCGGGATAGTTGTCTGATTGCACTTCAGACCAAACAGACTGAGCTTGAGAAGTACACGGCCCTTAATGACCGAACGAGTGATTATAAAATACTTCAAACAAAGTTAAATGAAACTCTAGGACTATTAGCTCTTAAAGACATTGACATACAAGAGGGTTTAAAAACTAAAACAATGAAATTTTAGTTGTCAATCAAAACATCGATGAGCTAGTTAAAAAAGATTCTGTTAACAATGTCCCCCCCCCCCCCCCCCCACAATTTGAAGGTCAACTCAAAGAGAAAAATAAGGTTAATTTCGGATTTTAAAAGTTTAAGGTAAGGAAAAAACATTAACACGATGATTGAAATGGATAAACAAATATAGGTTTTTAAATGAGATTCTTTATAACGCAATCCATTCAATTCAGACCATTCACCTGTTAGCACCTGAAATGCGCAACGAATATGGTAGAATCAACCTTTGCTAATCTCAAAGTACCTTCAAGATAGCTCACTCCTTGAAAAGGCCCCGTTTTGGATGTAGATCCCATATGATAACTTCAGATCTGCAAACAATTTTGCCCCAATTGGGAAGAGACAGTGACTCTTAAAAAGGAGAGTAAGATCAAAAATTGGATAAAGAACCAAAGTGAAACCATATGATTACACATATCAAAACAGTCTTTATGAAACTTTCAAACCACCATCTAAAACCTACCTTGATCAGTTGGAACGCGCTAAAGAAGTTAGGAAGACAATGTGGAGAAAAAGGTTTAACAGAACAAAACCAACCTTGCAAAAAACGTTTCCTTTCAACCCGTTTTCTAGTCCATTAGTAAAAGTAGACAAGTTTATAATGAAAATGACAAACAAACTTCAATCATCTTAAAGAACAATTTTGTGAACAAACTTGTTCTAATCATACTAATAGAGCATTTCCGTAACCCAACTGCTAAGAGTAGGAAGTTTTTGATCAAAACTTATTAAAGTGCCTTCTTCTTAAAACAAAAACCAATATTGGACATCATTGTTTGTCATGAAACAAAAAAAGGAAATGCATGACATTTAGAGTACTTAAAATCCCTTGAAAAGGAGATTGACGAACTTGAATCAGAAAAGGCTGATTTTTCAAACATATATGATCTACTTCTCGAAGAGTGTGTGTCTAAAGATGTTACATGTTCGTATTTGCATTCTCTGTCTGATTTAAATGCTAATACTGAATTACAATGCTTGTATCTTCATAAAGTCAAAGAATGTGAATGTCTTGCACTAAAGCTGTCAAAACAAACTGAATCTGTTAATAACGAAGTTCATAATAAGCTTTTAAAGAGTTTTGCTAAACTAGAAAAACACGCATTTCTCCTTGAACTTTCTTACAACATTGTAAAGAAAATGAAAAACAACCCAGTTTGCAAAGAAAATGCTTCAAATGTATTTCGAAAGAACGTGAACAATATCATGAATACAAGATTTAAAGCTCAAATGCAAGATACAGAACATGGTGGAATAAATGAGTTAAAGAAACTCTTCTGGTAACAACAGGAAAGTCTGTTGAAACCTCAGTTTTGATAAATCCATCTGTTTTCAACAACCAATCTCACTGATCAAACCAACAGTTTTTAGGAAAACCGACTCCTTTTTCAAATTCTCCTGAAATGAGAAGTTTTCAAACGAATAAGTCGGTTAATAAAACTAATGCGTCGAATGGTTTGTTTAAACCAGTCACTCAACAGAATTTGCCTCAGAATAGAAACCAAGCGGTTCGAAACACAAATGTGCTTAAACCAGGAATGTTTAGAATTGCCTCCACCACAACACAAACTAGAACACCACAGTTGCCTAAGCTCTAGAATACTAATCTCACATGTCAATCTTCAGGAGTAATTCACACTACTAGTGTTACATACCACAGCATAAGTGCTATCAATTAAAGATAGAAGGTCGTGCCCAAACATAGTCAAGTGAAGTTTTCAAAAGAAGAAGTAGAATCCATCAAATGGATTTCTAGTATATCTAAGAAAACAAAGTCTGTAACTGCGTGTAATGCCAGTTCAAAACTCAGAACTCGAAGAAAATGGTTAGTTGTTGCTAATTGTGGAACATGTGTGTTTAATTCTAATCATGATGCATGAGTGTTCTCGATACTTGAAAGATGTGAAAAGCTAGAATAAGAAGCCTACTGGTATGCCTATTAGTGCTAGTAAACCAAGAGAAAAGCGAACAAATCTGTTGCATCACCCAAAAGAACAACAGTTGCATCAGATACCACTATTCAGAAATCCAAGAGTTACTATAAGGAGTTGTATGAGAATACAAATCAGGAATGGAAATGGTGGATAGCTAAGAGATGTCCATCAGGTTATACATGGACACAAAAGCCACTTAGGACCAAAAAGATATGGATGCCTAAGGATAGGAAAGATATGAATCAACAGTATTAGTCCACAATAGATATGTTGTTCTAGTATAACAAATGTCTATTTAAGCTCTCAATTCCTTAGGATCCAATTTGTCCAATGTTCCATCGTCCTCTAATTCTCTTGCAGATTGTACAACTCATCCTATTCATTGTTGACTCTGGATGCACAAAGCACATGACGGGCAATCTCAAGCTGTTGTGTAATTTTGATGGAGAAATTACAGGGTACTTGTTCATTTTAGAAATGATCATTTGCTCAATTCATGATTATGGAGATCTGATTCAAGGAAATGTTGACCTATCAAACGGGTTTATAATGCGAAGGCCTCAATCACAATCTTTTCTTGGTTGTGTCCAATTATGTTATGCTGATTTTGGAGGTTGCTTTCAGGAAATCTACTTGTTTTGTGAGAGATCTTCAGGGAAACGATTTACTAACTGGTAATCGTGGATCTGATCTCTACACAATATCTCTTCAAGAAACAACTTCAATCAACTCCAATCTGTTTCTGTCTAAATCTCACCACACAAGCACTGGTTATGGCATCGAAGGCTATCCCCCCCCTCCATCTTAACTTCGATTACATTCACCTTACTCTTAAAGAAAGAGTTTTGAATGGCTTACCTACAGATAAAATATGTCAAGGATCAACTTGTTTGTCTTGTGAAATGAGTAAAGCAAAAAGAAGTTCATTCAAGACAAAAGCAGTTCCTAGTTCCAAAGGAAGGCTAAATTTGCTTCACATGGACTTGTGTGGTCCAATGCGCGTTGCAAGCATAAATGGGAAGAAGTATATTCTGGTGATTGTTGATGACTATTCAAGATACACTTGGACTCTTTTTCCTACGAACATAGGAGAAACACCAAAAGTTCTCAAGTACTTCTCACGATGATCAACGCAATCTCAAGCCCAAGTTCTTACTGTCCGTAACTACATAGGCGCATAGTTCTGAACAAGACACTCCATGCTGTATTTCAAAGAAGCAGGCATTGAACATCAAACATCCACTCCTCGAACACCTGAACAGAACGGCGTTGTCGAAAGACGGAACCGTACTCTTGTTGAGGCTGCTCGAACGATGCTTTCAGCTTCTAAGCTTCCATTATCATTTTGGGCTGAAGCAGTTGCAACCGCATGCTATACTCAGAACAGATCAATCATCATATCCACTCATGGAAAGACGGCATATCACATCATAAATGACAGGAAACCTTCAATAAAACATCTTCACATCTTTGGTTGCATTTGTTACATAACTAGAGATGGGGAAAATCTGGATAAGATGAAAGAAAAAGGGGATCCATGTGTCATGGTGGGATATTCTACTCAGTCGAAGGGATATCGTGTTTACAACAAGAGAACACACTTAATAGTTGAGTCCATTCATATCAAGTTTGATGAAATCAAAGAAATGATGTCTGATCACAACAGTTCAGACCTCGCACCACAACGACAAGAGATGTCTGTTGAAAATGTCTCTTCAGGCCTCGTTCCTCAAGGACAAAAGGCATCAGACTATGACAACTCTGACCCCGTGCCCCCAAGACAAAATGTTGTTCCTTCAGCAGAAAAGACAGATTCGTCACAACAAGGGTTAGAATTTCTCTTCAGTCCTTTACTTGAAGAATATTACAATCCAACACACGATCAAGCTGAGGAAAACAACAATGATCAAGCACCGAATGCATCATTTCAAGAAGCTGAATTTATCAATCCTTTTTGTACACGGGTACAAGAAATTGGTGAGTCTTCCTCACGCAACATTGATAATACCGATGTGCATTCATTTCAACCACAAAGTCATGATTACCGATGGACAAGAGATCATCCATTAGAACAAGTTCGTGGAAATCCAACCATGCCAGTTCAAACAAGACGACAGCTTGCTACAGATCCTGAAATGTGTATGTTCGTGCTCACGGTGAGTATTGTTGAACCGAAGAACATTAAGGAGGCAATGGCTGATTCTGCATGGATCGAAGCAATGCAGGATGAACTTCATCAGTTTGACAGACTAAAAGTCTGGGAACTCGTTCGACAAAACCAATTTGCAAGATGGATAGTTAAGCTAAAGTGGTTTAGGAAGAAAAAAAGATGAAGATCAGACTGTAATTCGCAACAAAGCACGACTTGTAGCTAAAGGTTATGCTCAGGAAGAGGGTATTGATTTTGAAGAATCATTTGCACCAGTTGCTCGCTTGGAAGCAGTTCGGATTTTCGTTGCCCACGCAGCACACAAGTCTTTTCCAATCTATCAGATGGACGTGAAAACGGCATTTCTTAATGGTCCACTGAAGGAGGAGGTTTATGTTGCTCAGCCGGAAGGGTTCGTTGATCCAGATCATCCAGAAAAAGGTCCTACCTACTTAGGAAAGCTTTGTAGGATAAAGCAAGCCTCCAAAGCCTGGTATGATAACTATCAAACTTCCTGAGTCCAAAGGCTTTTACTAAAGGTACAATTGACCCAACTTTATTCAAGATAAAATACGGGGAGGATATTCTACTTGTGCAGATTTACGTTGATGACATAATTTTTGGGGTCTACAAACCCTAAATATTCAAAAAGATTTGAAAAGTTAATGCACAGTAGATTTGAAATGTCCTTAATGGGGAGTGAAATTCTTTTAGGACTTTCAGATCCACCAGTCCCCAAAAGATTTTTCTCAATCAGGGCCAAGTACGCTTTAGAAATTCTGAAAAAGCATAATATGGACAATTGTTACTCCATTGGTACACCATTGGCTACTAAACCAAAACTAGATATAGATTTGAGTGGAGAACCCGTAGACCAATCTGATTACCGTAGTAAAATCGGGTCACTCATGTACTTGACATCTAGTAGACCAGACTTAGTGCAAGCAGTATGCTATTGTGCACGTTATCAAGCACGGCCAACTCAAAAGCACCTCAAAGAGGTTAAAAGAATCTTTAAATACCTAAAGGGTACCATTCACATGGGACTCTGGTATCCAAAGGATTCTGGCTTTGAACTAACAGCATTTTTAGACGTTGATCATGTCGGATGCCTTGATACTCGAAAAAGCACTTCTGGAGGGATACAGTTCCTTGGTGATAAGCTTGTAAGTTGGATGTCAAAGAAACAAAACTGCACTGCAATGTCTTCAGCAGAGGCAGAGTACGTGGCGTTATCTGCAAGTTGTGCTCAAGTAATGTATGATAGTAACACAATTCAAGATTATGGCTTCAAACTACAACAAAATACGTTGTAATTGCGACTCTCAGTCAGCCATAAGCAATCTCATGCAACCCCGAACAACATTCCGTACAAAGCACATCCATACTCGGTATCATTTCATAAAGGAACAGGTTGAAAATGGTATAATTGAATTATATTTTGTCAGAACTGAATACCAATTAGCTGACATGTTTACGAAAGCCCTTCCTGAGGATCGGTTTAAGTATCTTGTCAGAAGGATTGGTATGAGATGTTTGACTCCAGCGGAACTGGAGGTTCTGACAAATGAGACTGCTTGATATCATCATCAAACATCACCATGTACATATTTTTGAGAAAAGCAAAATACAAAAATATAAAACTTCAAAAAGAAAATACAAAATCAGAAAATCAGAAAATTTTCAAAAAGAATCTTCTCGACATGTCTCTTGGAATCGATAACATTTACGTGCTTAGAAATGTCGATTAACATTGACACGGGTGTGTAAATGAAGTTCGAGCGAGAGTTTGCAAATAGTTTCAAAACATGTCATTTCTAATTTATAATGGCTTTATGTGCAAATATCATACATAACCCGGACTTCAAATAAGGAAGGTTAATAACTTAACCCCCACGAGAAAAAATTCACGATTGTTCTCGGTCTTGAGCTATTCTTACAAGACATTCAATATCTTTAGCTCAAGAAAAAGGATAGTGTACGTTTCAGTGCGCTTACCCTTAACGTTAGAAGAGAAGTCCTCTAACATCTGGTTTTTCAAAAAGTTGAACACAATTTTTCAAGAATTTCTCGATGACAATTCATAATCTTTCAAAATTGTGTGTTCAACACTCCAACCCTCACAATGTTTTCAAAAGACAACAATTTCTTAATTGGTCCTATTTTTAAGGGGGAGTTTTTTCGAAAAACAAAGTTTTAATGTTTGAATACACAACAACGACAACTCTAATGGAAATTTAAAACAGTTACAAAATGTTCCAAACCATTCAAGCTAATAATATTTTCTCCCACATAATTTTTCAAGACATATTTTAATCACAAGGTATTTCAAAAACTAAGTGTTTATTATTTAAAATAAGGAGAGAAAATGTAATTAAAATATGATCTATCGCCCCATTAGCTGACGAAAAGGTTTTTTGGTTCGATCTTATACCCAACAACATCTTTAATTTAATGACGATTCTGAAGTAATAAGGTGGTTAGGTTTAGGTAAATCAATCCTAAGATCCAACCAGAACCGGAGATCAACCTAAGGATAATCCAAAGGTTAGACATAGCAGTCCCTTAGTATGATTGGAGATGAATGTATATGGGAATAATGCCGACTAAGATTGAGCTAACACTGGAACAATCACAACAAGGTGTTAGTAATGACGTCCTGGTAAGCATTGAAGGCGTTGAAGAATGAAAAAGAAATGTATGGATAAAGGGTCTAAAGAAAGAAGCCCTCCACACAACTTAAGGCAGAAACCGGGTCAATACATATGCTGTCAGAATCACAAGTTGATTGCTGACATTGAAAATGACATCATGGACCCAGTGATGCAATGCACAACCCTTCCTAGCCATTCAAATTTCTCTTAACAGAAACTTATCTCATTTGTCACGGAGATACACACGTTATCTATTGACATCTTATTCCGAGATCGTTGATATTGAATAGGTGGAAAACTGCTCCAGCCTCCGAGTACTAAAACCAAAATGCACTAATCGAGTCTAGAGCCAAGAGATCAATCAAAATCTCGTTAGGACACATTCCATTTCAAACACTTGTTGAACATCATCAGGTTCACAAGCTGTTATCAAGAGTCCTACGCAATATTATTATGATATTTGCCAGAACATCCGAGTGATACTAATGTATTCACAATGAAGATGGAAATCCTGCTTGAGTCGGCATCAAACAAGCTCTTGGTAGGTGACTTGCGAGATTCTATATGAATCAAACTTGTGACAACTGGATATCGATTTGGTCCAGTAAATGAATTGACGGTTGATGAATTTTGATAAAAACATGACACTCTCGATGTGTTACAAAAACACTTTAACGAGTGACACGTCGATTGATTTTCAAATCAATTTTCTCGTTTATCACTAACGTAAACCCTGCAGTCAAACGGTTGTAACCGTCAACCTCAATCCCATTCAAATGCTTAAATCTACGTAGACAAACTTCATGAAAGCTCAATATTTTAAAGACAAAGACTTTCCGCAAACTCTGAATTAAGCTTTCAATATAGATTCAAAAGAGAGCATATAGGTCAAAACATAAATCGCAAGATGGCATAGACATAAGACAATGTACAAAGGCTCAAAGTCAGAGATCGCAAAGCATGAAGAACAAACCTACAACAAGAACAAAGAAAAAGACCCAGACCGCATGAGCTAACGACAAAAAGCCATCTCATAGATCTCATTAAGGAGTGTCATGCAATGAACTCACTATCGGGGGAGATTGTTAGCCTCAAAAATATTGAGTCGAACATGAAATTCCGTCCATTTATGTATTTAAGTTCTTGGTCAATCAATTAGTTAACGTAGTAAAGGAAAGTATCAGGAATCGGGGCTCGATAGTTTAATCTAATATGTATATGATTTTTCGGGTTAATCCCCAAGCAAAACCCGAGCCTGGGTCATAGTTAAATATTCATGCGCGTCACTTATAAGGTGTCGGGTATATAAGAGAACTTTTCACTTGGAAAAGAAAGTTGTTCAAAATATCTAAAAAATATCTTTTTCACTTCTCTCTCAGTCTCTCTCTTCTTCTCTCTCTATAACAACTCTTCTTTCTCATTTCTAGTTCGAATTACTTGAACAATTTGTAGAAGTGAATTGATACCGGGAATCCTACAAAAATATACACATATTTTAAATCACATTACTCCCCTTCAAAAAAATTTAAAACCCTTTTCAGACATTTTGGATATCAATAGATTTAAATATGTTAAAATTTAGTAGAAAAGTAATGGCCTTAATTCCAAGTCGTGTAAATAACCATATAACTGCTCCCCTCAATCGCATAGGGAAAATACATTATCCTACACTTAACACTAAAGATTAACTACTTACTAATGTACAATATATATTATTCACAATAAGAAAAAATTGACCTTTAATTGTAAAGACGATGTCGTCCCGTTGTTTATTGACAGCCTGTAATCAATTATCATCTTTATTCTTCCTCCAACAAAGCTTTCTAGACTTCGAAAGATCCTCCTGATCTGTAGTCTTTTCTCGATTGCAGTGATGAAGTCTTTGCTTCTTCTCTTGTCATCCTCTGACCACTTCCTAGTCTCCATGCCCTTATTGTACTCGAACAGATGAAAGTCTTTAACCATGTGGTCCAGTTTTTCCATTACTCTTGTCAATGTCCCATCACTAAACTTGTGTAGCTCTTTCAGCCTCATCAACTTTCTTTGATCATTTCTGTCTCTGTAGACAACGGCTCTTGGCTTAGGGACAATCGTGTAATCTTCTTTGAAGTAATAGTCGGCTGCATCCCAATTTGGACGTTCAAGGTTGATCTTTGTTTGATAACTTTCAATCCCGAGCTGTAAGTCTCCCACACGATTCCTGATCACCAGGTTTCTTATCCACATGTTGACTGCTGTGTGAAGACTAGTCTTGTCTGTCTTGGGCAGATGGTTGAGCTTTTCTTGAATATTGAGAAGGAACAGATCTTCAAAATCATTTGGATGAAGATTTTTGAAATCCTTTTCCGAGATCTTGTATTCTTGGTAATCAGCTCGGCGAAGAATTATCTCTCTTAGGTAGTTGTATCCGTACTTTTCGAAGACCTTGACACTGATCACACTGAGAATTCGCATCTGCGATCTGACTGCTTCACGATCAGAGGGCTCACTGTGTTTGTTGATGTAGAATTCCTTTCTTCTAAACCACCAGTGAGTGATGCCATAGACCGCACTGATGTCGTATTCAAGTTCGCTTTCAACCCACAAAGATGGAACTAATTCTTCAAGGCCAAAGTCTAGGTAACGAGCGGCTTTGAGCTTGGATATGGATAAGGCAATTCTTCGCTCTTTGTCACCTGTCAGAAGATAATCCAGATCCTTGTTGAAGAAGAATTGTGGTTGAATAGTTACCTGACCTGGTGGTCCTCCTAAGGGCAGTGGTTCATATACATTTCGCAGAATTTGATGACCCTCAGGATTATACAAATCAACCTTATTTGTCAGCAGCTTATGGCATTCATCCATCTGATATTGAAGAAAGACGTTGTTCTTATGAAAGGCTTTAACAAGGTTGAATGCTGGACCTTCTAAATCAGCTTTGCAGAGCTTCTTCTTTCCTGTTCGTCTGCAGAACCATTTGATGAATGACCCAATATCATACGTCTTCCTTTGAAGCTTGTTCTCCTCAGGAACTTTATACGTTGTGGCGTATGTATTTGCCCAGTTATTCTCTGGTTCCGGGAAATCATTCGGGGGAATGGTCCATTCTGGTTCAGGTGTAGCAGGTCTCTCGCTTTCTGGAATCGGCTTAAACCACGTAGTGGTCGACACCTTGGGAATGTGAGCGTTGTCAGTGTCCTCCATATCTGAGTCATTCCCTTCATCCTGCATTGGAATGTCATCTGAAGATTGTTCAGAATGTTCTGATTCGGGATCAGATCTGTGCATCGAAGAGTCAGCACCAGCATCTCTTGTGTCAGTGATCTGCCATCCAGTTGAGGTGAGAGCTGGATGTTGTTTGGAAGCAGATGCATCAGACTCCCTTGGTTTCTTTGAACTTTGGTCATCATCTTTCGGAGGAGGTTGAGCTGACCCAGAAGCGGCAGAATCAGATCTTCTTCTCTTTGTTGACCTACCCTGGTTTGATCCAGCTGAAGGGCCTTCATCATCATCATCGTCTTCATCATCATCACTATCATGCTTTCTCTTGTGGTCTTTAACCCAGAAACGGCAGAATCAATTCCTCCTCTTGGTTATCTACCCTGGTTGATCCAGCCTGAAGGGCCTATCATCATCATCATCATCAGCTTCCATCATCATCACTATCATGCTTTCCTGTGTCTTTAACCTTGTCTGCAACTTCTCATATCCATTGTCTCTTCATCTGCTATCAAAGCATCCATGAGAGCATGGTTAGACGTGGTTGGTCTTGATATTGTGGCAGACTTTCTTCTTATTCATGTGACTGAAGAAGCACTTTTTTAGTCAAATACTTCAAGAACAACTTATCAGTTGACCGATGGAGTAAGTTTAAATCTAGTTTCTCCTTATCATTGTACCTGTTTGGCTTTGATAATCTCCTTCGGACTCTTTTCAGATTCTGCTTCATGACAGTGACTCTGGGCCAGCAACACAGATTATTTCTCGATTAAATTCACATGTTCGTTCAAGAACCTTGAAGAGAGAATCATCAACGTTTTGTACCTAAATATTTATCACAGCCGTAGGAACTGGCTCTAATATAAGTCCAAAACACAGCAGAGAGATCAGTTCCCTTCTTCAACTTAGACATCTCTTGATTTAAATCTTGCCACTCTTAACAAAGGTCTATGAATGGGGAAGATTTAGGGAGATTATATTGGTTGATTTTTGTAGCTTTCCGAGTTGATTGGTGGAAGGATTGACCATTAATGACGGCTATAGAAAAAGAGACCTCTTTAAGGGAGCAATCACAGGAGGATTTGAAGTAACTGGGGTTCTAACGACTTGATCAGGTATGGTGGAATCAGACTCCTCTCTAGCTTTAGATTTCTCCTGATCATCTTCGGTTGGTTTGTCATGAAGAAATTGATCCCCAAAGTTAACCGTGTCATCAAGATTTTTCATGGAAGACATAGAACCAGACTGACTTTCTGGTTTATCATCGAAGACACGTTTGTCTGTAATGAGCTTCAGATTTTCATGAACCTTCGGGTAGACTGTAGCGAGGAATTCATCATCCATGTGCTCAGGGTTTGGTCCAGCAAGAGACACATGTAATTTTCCAGAGTCTGATCCAGTCTGGTCTTCTTTCATGGGCTCAGGGTCTGGTCCAGCCAGAGCCTCATGCGTCTTCACAGGGTCTGATACAGGAATGCTTACTCCTGATGTTACGGTAGACGATTCTACTTCACCTTGATCTTTGTCATCTTTAGGAGCAGCGGTTTCTGTGTCACTTTCAGTTCTTTCTGAATCAGAAGTTGATGAAGACTCATGGATCTCTTTCTCTGATGTGTCCTCATCGGGTTGAGAAGAGGGTCCAGTTGTCGAATCAGGAGGAGTTTGATCACGCCTAATAAGGATAAACTTATCAGTAGTTCTTTTCTTCTTTGACAGATCGATCAGGGAATGAGCTACTTGTTCTTCAGATACAACGGCCTTTCCCTTGCCTACTACTTCATGCAGTTTGGGAGTTGCTTCGGATACTGGATCCCTGATCGTCACTCCTCCAACAGGTGCCCGACCTTGAGGCAGTAAGGCTGGATCCAAGCTGAGCTTGATAGCTAGTTCCAGGTCAGCATCATCACCTTCTCCTTTTCCCTTTTCTTGATGTGTCTCCAAACTCAACTTCTTAGCTAGTTCGAGATCAGGATCATTACCTTCTTCTTGAGGATTAGATTCTTGTTCTTCTTCGTCAACAAGATGGAAAGTAGGCTTTCCCTTTCTAATTTTCTGTGGAAGCTTACGCTTGGAAGGTTTCTTTGTTGGAGAAGGAGCTGGCTTGGATTGTTTGACAGGTGTGGTGGTTGTGGGCTTCTTGGGTGTAGCCCGCTTTGTTGCAGGTTGCATGCTTGCACTTCCTTGAGGGGTTTTCTTTGTATTAGCAGCAACCATTTTCAGATAGTTGGGATAATAAGAGGATTGTTGAATGGCTTCAGTTATCAGGGGATCGGGGATTGCCATTCCAAACACTTCAACTGTCTCACCTTTAGGGACAAACTTGAGATTTCCTAAGACATAATCATCTCCAGTGTGATGAACAGCAGAATCAGGACGACGATGGATGTTGTTATTACTTGCCAAGTAATAGATTATTACTTTGGAGAATCGTCCATAAGGGATGAGGAGAGGAGTTGCTTTCTTCTTTGGGTTCTTCAGACTGGCTTTGTGGCTTGCTTTGTGAGAGAAAAAAGTCTGGATCCCTTGAGTAAACTCTTCCCATATTAGCTCTGCATGATCAACATTAGTTTGGGTGACGATTCCCCACAGCATTTGCAGAACTGGGTGTCTGGGTTTGTCATGATCAACATTAGTTTGGGTGACGATTCCCCACAGCATTTGCAGAACTGGGTTTCTGGGTTTGTCACTACCAGACGTCTTTCCTGTCAAGCACTGGTTAAGCAAGGATAGAATTGACCTCCAAGGTTGATACACATAATTCGTCCGTATACTGGAGACAAATTCTACAGGTTTAGGATATCCCAGTTCATTAACAAAATCTAGCACCGTGTCACCAGTCGGAGGTAACTCAAATGGGTGAGTTGGGTTAA